>JASDQU010738971.1:57799-79962 GCA_032191745.1 Picea mariana | reverse complement strand
AAAAACAAGATATATACTATTGAACAAAACTGCATCTAGGGATCCATATTGCATCTTGTTCCATGATGCCAATCCTGTCAGTAGTCATTATGACCCACTACTCTATAGAAAATTATCCATATGCAATCTTGGAGGACCTCATATTTACTTGTCCCTCATTTGTAAAGACCTTCAATCACATTGGAAACGAATTATGCATCATATACACTCCCATGGATTGCACATAGCGACAACTATTGCATCTAGTTGTGGAGATAGTATGTTCAATGCAATTTTCTATTTGGTGGCAACAGAGTTCGATGTGCACTCCCTGCACCTTTACACTGTGCAATCCTTTTGCAATGCAATTATAGGTGGCAGTCAACAGGCTTTTAACTGCTTGCATCAACACCTTTTACCATATCTCCTAGAAAGTATGCCGATAATTGGAAGTTGGCAACAATACCTTGTAAACATGGCAATGCCATATGAGAAAGGAAATGCAGATGGTGGTAGATTTTGTTTGCAATGACTATCTATCATATTCAAAGTAAATATCCAGGTCTGGTTGGCCCTGTCAGATGGTATTGTCCATTCCTACTGTATTGATTCAAACTACGATCGAACAATTGACATCGTGTCGTTGAAAATAGATACGCCACACATCCATTATCAACCTTTGATAAGAAATACTACCAGTTCAGGATCCACTGTCCATGCCACCCAAATCGCATCGAATCTACATAAGCGTCGCATACTATTTAATCATAATGAAACTCATCCCAACTGTGATGAGGTCATATAGAGCTTAAACAAAAAATGTAGACTAACTATCACAACTTGAAAAAGGTCATACGTGAAAGAAAAAAATACATTGGTACGCTTCCTTCTAGACAAAAAATCACATATCACAACCTAAAAAAAGATGTTTGTGCACAACACAATCGCATTTTCGCACTTTCTACTGAACACAAACATCACATGTCCAATGACAAAGAATGTCACTGTTTGCACCATCGAGATGGTGAGGATGCAATGCTCATAACATATCTCGATTCCACCTTCTACATGGCTTGTCAACAAGTGAAACTAGTTCCCAGTGGCAACCATAAGTTAACCTACCACATGTTGAAAAAACAGATGCGTGACAGAAACAAGTGCAACCACATATCCCACAATGGTCATGGTATTGACCGAGAGGAAAAAATCACATATCGTGGCCTAGAGCCAACACCATGCACTGCTAGCAATGAAAACCAACAAACACTTACTACGCATGCTTGTCTAGGGAAGAGAGATGCAAAACAAATCTATATGAAACCAATTAAAGACACTCCTTCCATTGCATATGCGGTTTCCGATCAATTGAATTTCGCAAAAAACACTAAGTATTTCACCCCTGACTTGCAAAGAGAATACCTCGGCTTGACACTAAATGACATAACATTTTCCAGTGGCAATATTTCTCTTCCATGCAAACGATCACTTGAAAATGGAAAACCGCCACACTTTGCAATGCCTGACCAAATATAATGTAATACACCACTACCAGATGTAAGTACACTTACAAAACTTGAAGAGAGACTTGTGTCTCTACAAATTGCATTTGCACAAATCAGACCCTGGGGCTATAAACGACCCCAAATGGGCTTAATATGATCAATTATTAATGTGCTTGTCCAACTAGATGTTGTACAAAAAGCCTTGCCACAATTCATTAGTGATAAAATGACAATTGGTGTAGCTCTCAAAAGACGTTTGCAATGCAAGAAGGCATACTAGACAGGTAAAGTGCATGTGCATGTTGTCACGAAAGCATTAAAAAAATGATGTTCCAGGGCCCTGTACAAAGCACATAACATCTGCATGTTGTCATGAAAGCATTAAAAAAATGATGTTCCAAGGCCCTGTACAAAGCACATAACATCTATATAAATGATAACAAGAACATTGTTCTTGAAGAAGGAGATGACAACTGCACAGACTTTCGAAACTGCTAGTGAATTTGATACAAGCGATGAATAGGAGAATGAAAGACCTGCTAAAACATTGATACATGGATTCACTGACTCACAACGCATTCGTGACTTGCAAGACAAGATTGTTGAAATTGCACCTGTCGAAGGGCAACATCCACTTGGAATATTCAAGGACAAATTTGCTGAGGAAATGAACTTCCCAACACTATTCTATGGAGATCCACGTCCCAGTGACATCACAGAACGATTCATCTACCAAAAAATAGTTCGATGGGAACTGCTACATTCAAGCGGTGACTTCTCCTGTTACATAACAAATTTGTTTTTCAAAACAATGCACATAATAATTGAGCAAGTACTCTCTTGCATGTGGGTGCAAATAAGAAAAGGCCAGCTACAAGGAAGAAAGCTATTGGCCAAAGATGTCAAGTACAAAGCAAACCTAGAAAAAATCCTAAAATCTGATATTGGATACATAGATTTTAAAAACATTCACATCTCTCCTGACTATTTGCAACAAAACAATAAAACTATTTTTGCAATGATCCGACAATTGGGACCGCCAACATTTTTCATCACATTTACAAGTACAGAGCGTCACTGGGATTCGTTGGTGGCTACGGTGTTTGCATTGTATAGGAACAGGAAAAGGAAAAAACAAACTGATACATTGGAAAATGATGACATTGACTACCTCGTAAGAAAAGACCCAGTGACATGTACTCGCTACTATAGGCATAGAATAAATTCTTTGAGGCAATTGATATGTCATGATGAAACGTTCTTCGGAAAAATATCGGACTACTATTTTGTGACTGAATTCCAAAATAGATGGAGTGAACATGACCACACACTGTTGTGGATAGAGGGTGCATCGGTCTATGGAAATGACAACTCACAAATTGAGCAGTTTGTGGACAAATACATAACATGCAACATAGATCATTTGGATCCAGAACTTGCCAAAGTTCATAGATATTATCATACAAGAAGCTGTAAAAAATAAAAAAATTCACATTGCAGATACAACTTCTTTGTGCCGCCAATGAGAACAATAAGAATCATAGAGCCAATTAGTTTAGAGGATAATGTTCTCATTGAGAAATCTAAATCTTTGTTCCCATTTTTAGAACAATGAGACTTTGATGACTTAATGAGCTTCGAAGACTTCTTGGTAGAGCTAAATCTAACAGAAGATGAGTACATCCAAGCCATACAATCTACACTTAAACAACCAACAATTTTCCTTAAACGAAAACTTTCCCATATTTGGAACAACAGGACATGCTAGTTATGTGGAATGCAAATATAGGTGCACAATATGTCCTCAATGCATATGTTGTAGCATCATATTGTACCTTGTACATGACAAAGGTCGACAAATCTATGACAAGTGCATTCAGAAGAATACACAAAGAACATGAAAGAAGTCATATTGATGTTATGCAAATGATACATATGTTTGGAAATACATTACTTAATCTTCAACAAATGTCTGCTCAACAAGCAATCCACGTTGCACTTTCCCTGCCCCTCAATTGTAGTTCAAGGAAACGTGTCTTCATAAACACATCTCCACTTGAGAAATGCACATTTGTGCTTAAACCACCATCTTTGCTAGAACAAGAGCCTCATAATTCAGAGGACATGCTATGTCGCTCTATTATTGATTATTACCTCCATCGTCCATCTCCTATTAAGCATATATGCTTAGGAGAGTTCGTATCGCATTACAAAAAAAATGGTGCACCCATATCAAAAAGAAAAAAACCCTCTGTAATACGCTTTGTCAAATATAACAAACATACTGACTATGAAAACTATTGTTGTACATTCTATTTGATCAAAATGAAAACACATTAAAACATAACTTCCCTACATGGGAAGCTGCGTATATTGCTTATGAGACTACAACACAAACCAATGAATCTAGATTTACATACAATGGTAATCCAACATGGGGTGATTTAGAAAGTGCAGTTCATGAACTAGAAAACCCTGACAATGTTGATGAGACATTGACAAACCGTAAAACAACTAGAACTCTCTGTGAGTCCTATGACTTGCAAGCATATTTGCCTCATCCTCGAGCAGTCGACGTTGAAAAACGTATCAATCTTGGATTTCAATTCACAAAACATCCTTTCTTTATTGAAAATAACGAATACTACAAAGTCATACGACTATTGAATCGAGAAAAACAAGCAATTCTAAAGGACGTTTCAATTAAAAAATGCTTAAACATGTGCACTTGTTCCTTACAGGCGGGGCAAGAACATGTAAGACATTCACAACGAAAGCACTATTGCAAATGCTTATACGAATCTATGATTCAAACAATTCGTCTGACCCTATGAAACCAAAGGGGATAATAGTTGCATACACAGGAAAAGTTGCATATAATGCAGGTGGAACAACAGTCCACTCTGCATTTTTTTATGCCTTTTAATAAGTCAAAGTTTCTTCCACTCATCAAGGAAATGTTAGATACCTTGTCTAAGTTTTATGACGAACTACAACTTGTCTTCATAGATGAGGCATCTTTGATTGGAAGTTGCTTCTTGTATTCCATTGACAACCGACTGAGAAACATAAAACATGTGCACACCAAATACTTTGGGAACATTGACATGATATTATGTGGGGGATCTTTACCAAGCACAACCCATCCAATATTTTTTGATATTTGAACAACCTACAGTCAATATGCAAACAGTCACGCATGAATTCTAGAAAGACAATATAAAATGCTTTGAATTGCATACTACAATGCACCAGACAAATGAAACATTTATTGCAATTCTGAATAGAATGCAGACAAACAACCAAACATATGATGACTTAACATATATCAATTCAAGGTGCATGTGATCTGAACCAACAGACCCAACCTTCCCTTACCTGTTCTACACGAATATGGATGTTGCAATGCATAAAAGGTACATGCTATTGCTCATGCCCGACAATGATATCATCATCAATTCAATTGACCTCAAAGAAGACAACCATGCAATGTACCACGTCATGAACATACAACCACTTTGCCTTTCCAACTTGTTCTGAAATTAGACATGCTAGTTGAAATATATGCCTGCAACTATGATTCACAGGATGGCTTGGTAAATGGTGCAGATGGAATACTCAAAGCTTATACCAAAACATAAAATGTTGATGTCCTCTGGATTAAGTTCCATGAGCCGCATATTGGCCACCAACAAGCAAACAAGATGGCTTATCTATATAATTCAAACACTACGCGCGATTGGACACCTATCTTACGAATATCAAAACCAGTATCGACATAGGCAAAGACAGGTCGACTGAAGATTCAAAAACAGTTTCCAATTAAACTTGCATGTGCACGTACAGTCCACAGATCGCAAGGGCTAACACTTGATAGTGTTGCGTTTGACCATGTTGGAATTCGAATACATGGACTTGTATACACATCACTGTCTCGTGTCAGAAATATAGACTCCTTGTATTTATTAAGCGCTCTTACAAAATATAACTTCAAAGTCAAACATAAAGTTGATATTGAGATGCAACGCCTTAGGACTAGCGCAAAATGGCATCTACAGTATGATTACCAATCCATACAAACAAACTCATCTGTATCAATTCTCTCACTTAACACGTGCAACCTACATGCACATATGGATGATATACTCAATGACCATGACACGATGCAATCTGATATTCTGTGCCTGTAGGAAACATACATGACATTATGCATGCAAAACAAACAATTTCCAAATCACAATTGCATATCAAGTTACATTACACATGGGGTGATGATATTAGTGAAAAAACATGTAACAATTTTGGAGCATATGCATTTCGAAGAAAACAATGTTGAGATGGTGCTCGCAAAAGTAATTTTCCATGWATCAGAAATTGCAATACTGAATCTCTATGTTGCTCTGCATGCAACATTCTCCAACATACTAAATGTTCTTTCAAATGCATTAGAGAATTTGCATCTAAACGAAACCATTGTCATTGTAGGAGACTTCAATATTGACATGCTACAAAATAATGTTAGAACAAAATAATTGGAAAACTACATGTGCAGATACAGTGTCCGCTTTCTTTTGGATAAGATAAACCATGTACAAAACACACTAATTGACCATGTATGGTCGAATGTGCCCATTTCCCAATATAACCTCTTTATCTTAGACACATACTGGTCTGATCACGATACAATTAGTATTGTACTTGAATTATGAAATATACATCAAACATATTGCAAAATCATATTTCTATGTCTCAAAGCATATATGTTTAGCTTGTTGCACAAGACCAAGTTATCCAACTTCTTAGTTTTTCCTAGTTTGTAATTGATTTTGGACACAATTTTTTTTTTCTATATATACACAGACATGGATTAAGAAAAAAAAAAGGGTACATGCTTCTAACACTATCTATTACTCTATTCCTTTGATTCTAGTTTATTTGTTGTATGTACATATTCCTTGATTTTTCCTTACATATCAACTTACGTTCATGTTCGTTGTGTTTTGTACTTTCCTTCATTGAAACAAACAGGAAAACTAGACAAGGCAAATAACTCTTAACCAAAAATGTAGAAGAAGACATACAAAGGTGCATACTTCTACCCGTATTCCATATCCAATTATTTTTCATTTACTCTGTCTATATTTATTCTACGGGTTTGCAGCGCTTTTGTTTTTTTCCTTAGATACTACATATCTTCCTATATATTAACTTATCTTCATGTCAATTGTATTTTCTGTGCCGCTACCTTGAAATAAATAAAATTGCATTCCATCTTTTTTTCATGTGTTCCTACGTAGCAACTTGCCTTCATGTCCATTGTATTCTCTGTATTGCTGCATTGAAAAAAGAACAGACTAATTGAACATGAGGATGAAGCCTTATGTGCCACGGCTGAGAAATATGGAGTACAATCTTCCAAAAGGTATGCCAACACTGGTGCCAAAGCAAATACAATGCATATGCCTAATGCACATCCATATCAATTATGAACAATATACACATGTTCATAACCACTGTTTCATAAGCGACATGGGCATGAGCAGTGTATCATCGCAAACATCATCACAACGACAAGGCCGAAGGTAAGGATTCATAGATCATGCTCTTGCTATGTTTAGGAAACAGATATCCTCAGTTATTTATTCTACTATGCCATGGTAAATATGTTTATGTCGTTTACACCACATGTTTTTTAGTTCACAAGAACTATCGACAAGTAGAAGTGAAACCTCCATCATAGTGCAAGGTCTAGAGACTAAGAGGTATGGTTACAAAACTCTAATCTGCATACTTTATCCAATTTGTACATATATTGAATCTTGTCATATTTTAGAATATGCTTGCATATAATAATGTCAAGTCATATATTTTGTCTATTGCTTGTTGAAATAAATATAAACAACATCTCTTTAAACTTGAATTAGGGTCTGTTGAGCTCCAGCTATATTTCATGGCCGATAATGTTTTTCCCATAGTTGATGTGTTTCTATCGCTTGATAATTATCAGACTAAGTGTTGTTGTGTGAGGCATAAAGTTTTTTGCTCCTTTTTTTTTTCCTCTTCTATACTTACCTGTTTTTCCCTTTTCTTCTTCCCCTCTATTATTCGTTTCTGGTTCTATACTTAGTCGCATTTCTATGCTCGCGGGTTCCCAGGGTGGCGGACTGAGAAATTCTATATCCATCTATATCTTCACATCACAAGTCTGACCGATTACTGTTCATTTCCATACTTGGCCAATTTTATGGTCGCGGGTTCTCAGGTAGGCGTTATCGAACTCTCATGCCTCGTGTTCAGGGTATATATCTTGTACCCAAAAATTTGGTGATCTACAATTCAACCCCAGACTCCTTGAACTTGCAAGCCTCACTCTACCTACGACGACTCCATCTGACCACCCCACCTTTCCATACTTAGTCGATTCTTCAAAGTTTCGTGGGTTCACGGACTCTCGGGTTCACAAAAGTTTCAAAGCATTTTTTGCTCCCCTCCATCCCCGCCACCTTCGCCCCTTCCCAATGCACATTAATTATGCTTTTACTAGTGACAACTCACCACACAGGTTTGAAAAGATTGGCATTAATAAGCGGAAAGCTCGAGGACATCTCCCATTAAAACACATTAATGGGAGAATATTATGGAATCTGATGAATTTTTTTGTGTCGATCTTGAATTGGCAAAAGATTGTTGGTTGTTTTAGTTTCTTTAAGGCATCATCATAGTAAGAATGCAATATTGTGCTAGCCCATTGTCATCTACAAAGGTGTTGACGTGATGTCCCTCTTTAATATTGTGCATATATTACAGCTTGCCATATTTGAGAATATGCTTGCATATGAAAATGTTAACTCATATATTTTCTCTATTGCGTATGCGTTTGAGCGAATTTGTGAGCCGAAATCACCCTTCAATTTGGAACATGGTTTACATTTGGGCCACAAAAATACTAATAAAATAAAATAACATGAATAGTATTGAAGTAAATATAAACAAATCCTCTTTAAACTTGAACCTGAGTTTGTCGAGCTCCAGGTATATTATATAGCTGAGAATGTTTTTCCCATAGTTAATGTTTATGGTTGCGAGTTCCCGGATTGGCGCTATTGAAATCTCATGCCCCCTGTTTCGTGATATACATCTTGCACCCAAAACTTCCATGATCTACAATTCAACCCCAGACTCCTTGAACTCGCAAGCTTCAGTCTACCTACGATCAGTCTGTCTGGGTCCGTCTAACCGCCCCGCCTTTCCATACTTAGTCGATTCTTCACCAATTGTTGTCATAGATTCACGGGTTCGTAGACTCCCATCCATCCCTGCCACCTTCACACACTTCTCAATGCAAATTGATTACGCTTTTATTAGTGACAATTCACCACATAGGTTCGAAAAGATTGGCATTAATGAGCAAAAAGCTCGAGGACATCTCCCATTAAAATGCATTAAACCAAGATTTACCGGAGATTATATTATCATCCTCCAGTGTTCATTTTAAATACTATCAGGACACAATTACTGTCACATGTTGCAATACAAACAAATCTTCATCAAAGCATTAGATTTTCTCATAGGCACCCCACATGCACCCCAGTCCCCTGAACTGAGCGATTTTTCGATCTACCAACTCAACCTCCCTATTATCGAATTGGAAGAGGTCAATATTATGGGATCTGATTTTTTTTTGTGTGTGGATCTTGAACTCGAAAAAATTGTTGTTTACTTTAGTTTTTTTAAGGAATTATACCTCGCCTTTCCATACTTAGTTGATTCTTCACCTCCTATTGTCACAGATTCGCGGGTTCTCGAGCTCTCAGGTTCACAAAAGTTTCAAAGCATTTTTCGCTCCCATTTATCCCCACCACCTTCGCGCCCTTCCTAATGCACATTAATCATGCCTTTATTAGTGAAAAATCACTAGACAGATCGAAAAGATTGGCATTAATAGGTGAAAAGGTCGAGGACATCTCCCATTAAAACGCATTAAACCAAGATTTACGGGAGATTATATTATCATGATCCAATGTTCATTTTAAATACTATCAGGAGCAAAGGAACGTTCTCATCACCTTATGACTATAGCTTGACAACATTTCTGTGGAGATACCTTAAATATTTTCGGGCGCGAGGACCAGAGTTTTCAATGGTCAAGAGCTTATGACTACTACTCGTCCCCTTCTGCCCAGAAGGAAGTTCTCTGGACGTCTGGAATTGCATGAGTAAGTTGTGTCCCCAAATTTTTTGACTGTAAGGAGTTGGTAACCTGTTGTGCCGAAAATTATATTCTGAACCAGCGGATTGTCCAGTTGCGGGACCATTCCCGAGTCTCCCTATCGTCTCAAGTATTTTGAAAGATGTTAAGACTTCCTGACCCAACGCTTACTTTCAAGGGCGAGGATTGCAGAGAGTTCTTAAAGAAGCATGATAATGGATTGGACCTCTTACTGGAGTTCTTAGAGAACCCAGTGGTCGTTTCCGGGGACATGACCATATTATAGGTTAGTGCATTTAAAAATTGTTTCCAGGAAATTGCATGGATTTTTCACGAGGATAACGGGACAAGAAAGTACAACCATCATCTCTCAGATGATTCTGTATATTTTATATTTTATGGTGAAGGAACAAGCCATCTTTGATTGGGGCAAGTTGATTTCCATTGAAATCTCTTCCCAGTTATTGCAATACACAAGGTAGAAGAAATTATTTATGTCATCTTATTTAATTTTCACGGTAGCGCATTGTTGTCCATTCCCTGGATTATCTCTATGTAAGAAGGTAAACTACGAATTTGACCTAGTAACCTTCTGGTACCAAACATTATGGAGACACAACGCCTCCCAACATTTTTATGAAGTCTTTAATGATTTTGTTTTAGTTTTTAAAGGGTTGATATTTGGAATGGATTTTCCTCGGATGTCTGACCAGGCGAGCAAGTTCCTAGATAGGAAGGGCACACTAGAACAAATGGAGAACTATAATGTTATAAGTATTTTTGGGTCCAAAGAAAATCCTTCCTTCCATGTCACATATTTGGTACAATGTTTCTTGTTGAGATAGCAAGGCAGCACACCTACTGGTTGCATTTTTTCCATGAAAAGAGAAAAAGACAATTCATCCCTCTGCCTTGGAAAGTCAGGGATTTCATAGTCAAGAATATGGACAAGATTGATAGTTTCGTGGGCCACTTCCACAGCTTCAATTTGAAATATGCTGAAAAAGTAAAAGGGTTCGACCTTGATGGTATTTTTGTAGAACACCTATTGGCTGTCAGTTTCATCACTTCTTTCATTGACACTATCCTGAATGAAGATGAAGATAACGCCTTAGGCAGTCCTGCTCGTGAAACCGATGACCTGGAGACAATACTCAACACCAATGAGTCGTACAAGCAGAAACAAAAAGGCCCGAGTGAGAAAAGTGCCCAATCCCCGACCGCCACACTCAAGACTACAACATCTCAGAGCAACGCTCCAACGACCTACCCAAGCAAGAAAGTCACACACAGTTCTTCAGGCGGAGGTGGAGATAAGAACCCTCCATCCGACAAAATTGAAAGTTCTCACAAACTTCCCGTGAGCAAAAAATGAAAAACAATAGTGCAAGAACAAGAGGGACCAAGGGGAGAAATTGATATCCACGGTCTCTCCCTTGAAGATATGGAACTAGAAATTGACATTGACAAAATGTTCCCCAAGGACGACCAACTAGAGAGAATTGGTCCCCATAACCTTCAGATGGGAATAATTGGGACCAATACCTTCGACGAAGAAGAGTCTTTTGCATTTCAGAGCGTTGTTTTTTACAGCGAATCCAAAAAATTGGTTATTGAAAAGAGAGATGTAAAGAATAAGAAAGGGAAATCTCTTTAAGAGATGAACCTACGGAACATGTACCCTTCCCAGATCTCTCTGATACACCGAGCAACTAGAGATGCTTCAGACAACTCTATTAGCGGCCTTGAAGTGGAGAACGTCGGGTTAAAGGAGTGAATCAAAGAACTGGAGAGAGCTCTAATGCCCCTTCCACTATTGACTACTCCTTTGGCAATGATCGGGCCCACCGCACATGCAACAAAGTTAAAAGGATCATCAAGTCTTCTCACATCAGCCCGAGGCTATGTGGAAAAGAATATAAAGAGAAGAATGGAATTAATAACAAAAGATTAGGAGATGTCAAAGAGTATGGTCTCTTTTGGAACAAGAGCACATGCTTTTCATGAGTATCTGCAAGTAGATCTCAAGAACGAGCAAGGTTTCTACCTCAATGTAGTTGTACCATTAGGTGTTAAAGTTACTGGTATGACGGAATTGAGAAGAAGAGAGGAGGATCTCCCTTCCCCGGATCGAATAAACCAACTAAACGCATGCCGGAAAGAAAAAGGTAAAAAACCTAAATGGTATCGTTCAAGAATGTAGCCAGGCCATATCTAGAAGAGACAAACTATTCAAGAAGCTATCTGAGATAGATCTAGTTGGCAGCACCAATGAAGTCCAAGACTCGAAATTGATATTCAACTCGTTGTTTCTAACCAAGCAAGCATTTGATGATCAAGTTGAGATCTATAAAAGACTGTCATTTGAAAATTTCTATGGCATTCTTGAATATGATGAAGATAACGTGAAAAACTGGCTAGTTGATTATTCGATTAAAAACCAAGATATTCAAGAAGCATTGCACAACCTCTCTATTGATCTAAGGGACTTGGAAAGTGAATTGTTCAATATAAAAATCCGGCATGAAATCAACGTAGCGCCCATGAGGAGCTACATCAAGGAGTGGTTCAAAAAGGTTGTCGACAAGATTACCAATGAAGGCCAAAGGACGCTTGAGACGGTTCCCATAACCGCCAAGGAAAGCCATAAAAAGGACATCGGTGAGCAAATGACAATGCATGGGATACCATCATAGTAAGTTCATACTGATCACATTCTTCTGTCTTTGATGGTGTCTTCATCTAGTTACTCTACCTCTTTAAATACAAAGCTTTAACCAAGGACTGACAATTTTCTCTTTCTTCTTGCCAGGTCGTGTTGTCTTCCATCGCCGACTTTCTTTTTTCTACAAGCTTGATTCTTGTACATCTTTCCTTTATGGTCCACAGGAGCCCCAATCCCAGTCATTATGGCAACCACATTTAAATTTCAGAGAATATGTACTGAACTATATTTTTTTTACAAATTTCAAGACAACTATTTTGGGAAATAATCTCAGTTTATCTGAATGTAAAATATTTGAGGTTGTTGTATGGTGTTTTTCAATGTTTAATATTGTTTTTTTTTTAATTAACTCATTTGCTTGTACAACTATTAATAGATGAATTCAACCTCTTTCTACAAGAATTTAAGATGCTCTTTGATCCATAGTTAAAAATGCACGGTAAGCCTTTTTTTTCCCTACCCAATACTTCCATTTAAATAAAAGTTACTCTATTGCAGCATCTGCAACTTTCCCTCCTTACATTTTACATGGAAGAATAATTTTTGATAGGACATAGTTTTGTGGCACCCACCCTATACTTAAGAAATAAACTCCTGCTTTCGTTCTTCGGGGCCCGAGAAATAGAGTCAATGAATGACGCTATTTCAACATGGCAACTCAGGTGTTGATGTCATGTTCTTGTTTAATATTGTGCATATATTACAACTTCTTATATTTTAGAATATGCTTCCATATAAAAAATGTTAAGTCGTATTTTTTTTGTCTATTGCTTATGGGTTTGAGCAAAATTTGCGAGCCAAAAAACACCCTTCAAATTGGAACATGGTTTACATTTGGACCACAAATAATTTATTAAGATACATTAATATGAATACAATTGAAATAAATACAAACAAAATCTCTTTAAACTTGAACTTGACTTTCTCGAGCTCCAAAATTTGCGAGCCGAAAACACCCTTCGAATTGGAACATGGTTTACATTTGGACCACAAATAATCTATTAACATAAATTAATATGAATACTATTGAAATAAATATAAACAAATTCTCTTTAAACTTGAACCTGACTTAGTCAAATTTCTATGATCGCGGGTTCCTGGGTTAGCGGGCTGACAAATCCTCATCTCCATCTATATCGTCACATCATGAGCCCGACTGACTGCCGTCCCTTTCAATAATTAGCCAATTATCTGATCGCGGGGTCTCGAGTTAGCACTATCGAATTCTTATGCCCTGTGTTTCGTGATATACATCTTGCACCCAAAACTTATGTGATTTACAATTCAACCCTAAACTCCTAGAACTCACAAGCTTCACTATACCCGGGTTCACAAAAGTTTCAAACCATTTATTTCTCCCTTCCATCCCTGCCACATTCCCACCCTTCCCAATGCACATTTAGTATGCTTTTACTAGTGATAACTCACCACATAGGTTTGAAAATATTTGCATTAATAAATGAACATTAGATGTTGTTGTGTGACATACTTACCCATTTTTCCCTTTTCTTCTTCCCTTCTATTATCCCTTTCTGGTTCTATACTTGGTCACATTTCTATGATCGAGGGTTCCCGGGTTGGCGAACTGACAGATCCTCATCTCCATCTATATCCTCACATCATGAGTCCAACCGACTGCCATTCCTTTCCATACTTGGCAACTTTTATGGCCGCGGTTTCCTGGGTTGGTGCTATCGAACTCTCATGCCTCGTGTTCCGTGATATACATCTTGCACCCAAAACTTTTGTGATCTACAATTCCACCCCAGACTCCTCGAACTCACAAGCTTCACTCTACCCGGGTTCACAAATGTTTCAAAGCATCTATTGCTCCCTTCCATCTCGCCACCTTCGCGCCCTTCCCAATGCACATTAATTATGCTTTTACTAATGACAACTCAACACACAGGTTTGAAAAGATTGGCATTAATAAGAGAAAACCGCATTAAACTGCGATTTACAGGAGTCCGACCAACCGCCGTTGCTTTTCATACTTCACCAATTTTATGGTCGTTGATTCCCGGGTTGGCGCTATCGAACTCTCATTCCCTGTGTTCCTTGATATACATCTTGCACCCAAAACTTCTGTGATCTACAATTACATACTTAGCCAATTTTATGGTCGTCGGTTTTCGGGTTGGCGCTATCGAACTCTCATTCCCTGTGTTCCGTGATACACATCTTGCACCCAAAAATTTTGTGATCTACAATTCCGTGATATACATCTTGCACCCAAAACTTCCATGATCTACAATTCCTCGAGCTCGCAAGCTTCACTCTTCCTGGGTTCACAAAAGTTTCAAAGCATTTATCGCTCCCTTCCATCCCCTCCACCTTCGCGCCCTTCCCAATGCACATTGATTATGCTTTTACTAGTGACAACTCAACACACAGGTTCGAAAAAATTGGCATTAATAAGCGAAAACCTCGAGGACATCTCCCATTAATATGCATTAAACCACGATTTACGGGAGTTCGACCGACCGTCGTTCCTTTCCATACTTAGCCAATTTTATGGCTGCGGGTTCCCAAGTTAGCGCTATCGAACTCTCATTCCCCGTGTTACGTGATATACATCTTGCATCCAAAACTTCTATCTACAATTCCACCCCACACTCCTCGAACTCGCAAGCTTCACTCTACCCGGGTTCACAAAACGTTTCAAAGCATTTATCTCTCCCTTCCATCCCTGCCACCTTCGCTCCCTTCCCAATGCACATTAATTATGCTTTGATTGCATTAATAAGCGAAAACCTCGAGGACATCTCCCATTAAAACACATTAAACCGCAATTTACGCGAAAACCTCAAGGACACCTCCCATTAATACACATTAAACCGTGATTTACAGGAGTCCGACCAACCGTTGTTCCTTTCCATACATAGCCAATTTTATGGCCGCGGGTTCCTGGGTTGGTGCTATCAAACTCTCATTCCCCGTGTTTCATGATATACATCTTTCACCAAAAACTTCTGTGATCTACAATTCCATCCCGCACTCCTCGAACTCGCAAGTTTCACTCTACCCAGGTTCACAAAAAGTTTCAAAGCATTTATCGCTCCCTTCCATCCCCGCCACCTTCGCGCCCTTCCCAATGCACATTAATTATGCTTTGATTAGTGACAACTCACCACACAGGTTCGAAAGGATTGACACAAGTGTTCAATGTAATTTCAACATAGGTTTTAATATTTACAATTTCTTTATCATTTCATTTCTAAAAAACAATTGAACATAACTTTTTAATATATTTTTTTCTTTTTTTTTGTCACTTAATTTTACATATTTCAACTTTCATTTTCTTATTGTTAAAGATCTATTCTAATTACCCTTTACTTACCATACTGTTAATTTTTGTTTTTTTTTAACAATGTTCCTCGTCTCTCCCCATCTTCCAATAATCATCATCATCAATAATTATAAGGTGCCAACTATCATCTCCATTTCCAAATCTACTTGGTAAGGACTAAGCTGCCACACAACACTTGTTACTGCTACGATGTAGTGTAAATCATCATTGAATATTCTTAAAATATGATTACCTTGGTATAGAGTTGTGAACCTTGCTCTACTTTTTTAATACAACTATTTTCTAAATTTTTTAAACATGTTTGTTGTATTTACAAAATTGAATGTGGAAAGAACCTTTGGATCTATATTTTTACTTTGATTATATCTCCATTCCATCCCCAAACTTAGATCTATTTTGGGTTGAATCAACTAATTTCTTCCAGAGGTAGGAGAAGTCAATCTAGCACAATCTTTTTTCCCTTGGCTTTAAGGGAATGACAAAATTTTTTAAAAGGGAAAAGTCAGAGTATTTCGAAAAAAATGATTGATTTCTATCCATAGACCAACTAAAAAATGAACCATGAAATAACTAACATGGGCATTGTGGAAAGACAGGTACCAAATCTCTATCAAATTTCAATATCATAGCAACTGATATATTCATAACCCAATGGGTTAGGTTCACTTACTTCTCCTTCGCTTTTTTCACTTTTTTTGATATGTCCAAAATTGACGAAGATGGAGTAGACTATTATTGATCCTATAGAAGCAGGGTGAAGAAGATTATTATTGAGAAAAATATAGTGGTCCTCCCCCTATATTAGGTCTAAGACTGTGAATTTTCATGGAAACTTGTCACAAAGAACCTAGCTAGTAGAAAAAATCACACAAAGCTTGCAAGAGAGAAAAAAGAAAGAGAGACAAGCTTGAGAGAAAGAATGATTTGTATTAACTAATGAGAGAATAGTAGAAATACACATGACATGCTCTACATGTCTAAGTGAATGCACCATGGTAGTGATCTAGAGATATATATATACACTCACTGACATACTTTGGTGTGAACTGCCACCTAGTCCTAGTTAGCTGGCCATGCAATCATTCGTTAACTAGCTAATCGCAGGTGGAGTGAGGAGAGAATATTGCATGCACATGTGTAGAGCCTTCCTGGTGATGATCCCAAGGTAATTTTTCCCTCATGGTGATGATACCAATGTAAGCATGCAACACTTGGTGATAATACCAAGGTTGCCATGCAAGACTCCACTCCACTAGTTTAATTGAAGTACAACTGAGGAAAGACTCCTCATCATAGGTGGAGTGAGGAGAGAATATTGCATGCACATGTGTAGTGACTTCCTCGTGAGGATCCCAAGGTAAGTGTTCCCTCATGGTTATGATACCAAGGTGAGCATGCAACACTTGGTGATAATACCGAGGTTGTCGTGCAAGACTCCACTTCACTATTCTAATTGAAGTACAATTGAGGAAAGACTGAAGAGGATGTGGCAACCTCATCTAGGGGAAAATATTCTCATCTAGAGGAGAATATCTCTGACCAGGGGCGTTCTCAACATAGACTAGTCAACCTGGGAGAAGAAATACAAGGTGAGTGTGTAATATCTCCAACATCCCCCATAAACACTAATAGGGTGTAAATGATGGATGGGTATTGACAACCAAGGCCATGTTAGGTACCCATTGTACAATGCATCTAAGAATGAAACACTAAAAATAGAGGAAAGAGGGAAACCCTCATGGGAACCCCCCCTCCCCCCCCCTCAAAGTACAGTGTATAAAAAATGAAGAAGGAAGAAAGGCAATTGNATGTAGTTTGTTCGATGAATGGATAGTATTGAAAATCGATGATCCTGTCATGTACCAACTCTCTGATGTAATGCATATGGATCTCGATGTGTTTGGTACGTTATCACTCCACTGGGTCTCTTCAAAACTTTAGAGTACTCTGATTGTCACACCAAATGATAGTTGGATCGTGAAACTGGATTCCAAGCTCAGTGAGAAAGTTCTAAAGCCAAAGTGCCTAAATAGTGATGTTGATTGCTCCTCTATACTCGACCTCTATTGACGATAAAGTAATTGCTAATTGCTTTTTGCTCGACCAATAGATGGGACACGAAACCAAACTAAGCACGTCGTTGAAAGTGGACTTGTGATCTGTGTTGTAGCCAACCTAATCATAATTTGTGAAGCCCGTGAGATCCAATGCACAACCCGTTGTATAGTGGATACCATAACTGGTGGTGCCCTGAACATATCCGAGGATGCGCTTGGCAACCTTCCAGTGTAGCTCATGTGGCTCCTACATGTACTTTGAAACTACCCCTACTATATATGAGAGATTTGGTTTGGTGCGGGTGAGATACAAAAGGCTCTCCACAAGGTATCGATACAAGGTGTTGTCCGCCAATGGTGTATCCCCACATCCTCAAGATGTACCCCAGACAAAAAGGATGTGGTTATCGACTTGTAGTAGGTCGTGTGGAATCTAACCAAGAGATCCTTGGCATACTTAGCATGAGATAGCTTGATGCCTAAAGAATCCTAATTGATCTCGAGACCAAATAAAAAGTGCAGTGGACCCATGTCCGTCATAGAAAACCTATCATGAAAAATGTCTTTGATCACAACAATTGTTGAGGCCAAACTCTCTGTGATCAGGAGGTCATCAACATATAGAACTAACATGTAGACATTTGGATCTGATTTACATCTAACAAAAGTTTGAGAAAGCAAATAAGCATCTATCTTCGCATACCATGCTCTAGGTGCCTGCTTGAGACCATAGAGTGACATTTTCAATTGACATACTAAGGATGAATTATGTATGAACCCCTGAGGCTACTCCATGTAAATCTCCTCAGCGAGATCCTCATGAAGAAATGCATTCTTCACATCCATCTGGTGAACTTCCCACCCCCCGACCATTGCAATGGCAAGGGCCAATCGAATGGAGTCCATCTTTGCTACTAGAGCAAAGGTCTCATCATAGTCTATCCCACAGATCTGTTGAAAACCTTTGGCAACCAGTCTTGCCTTGTACCTTCTCACATGTCTGTTTGTTTCCTTCTTGGTCTTGTAGACCCATCTAAATCTGACAAGCTTCATGTATGAAGGAAGCATAACTAGATCCCAAGTCTGGTTCTCGAGGAGAGATTTATACTCCTCCTGCATAACGACTTCCCATAAGGGATTCCCTACAGCCTTTGCATAGGCTTGCGGGTTTGAAGCTAGAACCATGTAGCAATGCATTGGCATCACTAGTTTGATAGTAGTGAATGCATGAAGAGGATTCTCAAACTGGGACCTTGTCCTCCTCTAATCTGTTGGATCCCCCACAAAGTCACCTCCTACTTATAGGGTGGTCTATGCCCACTTGGGCATCTGTTGTAGCTCATCATCGACATGCTCATCATCTTCTGAATTAGATTCGAAACTTAGATCTGAACCATGATCTAAATGAGTGGACTCCTCATCTCTGATGTCTAGTGCAGGTGGAAGTATCAAGATCTTTGCATATGGCTCCAATGATGCATGCAAGGGAATTTCCTCAAATTGGAGACTTCACTTAATAATGAGTTTGTTTGTTGAGGTATCAATCAACCTGTAACCCTTCACACCATTGAGATATCCCACTCAGATGCATGTGGTACTTTGCATATCTAATGCTTTCCTCTTTTCAGAGGGTACGCGGGTCCACACGCATGATCCAAATATTCATAAGTGGGTGACTTTAGGTTTGTTGTCGCTCCATGCCTCAAAGGGATTCCCATCCCTAACATATCTATGAGGAGCTCTATTATGAATGTAGTTGGCACAGTTAAGTGCCTCAACCCAAAGCTTGGAAGGAAGAGACCTTGCATGCAACATGGAAGTGACCATCTCTTTGAGGGATCCATTCTTCCTCTCGGCTACTCCATTCTGTTGCGAAGTGTATGGTACTGTATGTTCCAATTGTATACTTGCATTTGAACAAAGATACTAGAGATATCGGTTCACATATTCTCCCCCCATTATCTGTACGGAGGATATCGATCTTCCTCTTGGACCGAGTCTCTGCATGAGATTTGAATTCTTTGAGATGCCCAAAAAGTTCAGACTTAAGCCTAAGAAAATACACCCAACTATATCATGAGAAATCATTAATAAATGTAAGCATGTACCTTGCCTTGTCAATGGACGGATGTGGAAAGGGTCCCATGAGATCACTGTGGATGAGTTCCAAGGGAGAGGAGGCCCTCCAAGCCTTCCCTTTCTCAAACTTCTCTCGAGGATGTTTGCTAAGAACGCATCCTTGAAAAACTCTTTTGGAAAAGTGTACGTCGAGAAAGCTTGTGACCATTCCCTGTTGGTTGAGTTGTTGCATGTATTTGAAGTTTAGATGACCAAATCTCTCGTGCCAAATTCTGCTATAATTATCAACATGTGTAAGTAGTAAAGCAAAAATAGATTTAGCAATAAACTTACTAAATATATACAAATGAGACTGGTGATTTGCCTCACCACCAACAATCTTGGAGTTATCATGCATGCCATATATGGTTGCTAAATCAGGTGTGAATTCCACACTTTTTCCTGTGCCAGAATATGTTATATGATAAACAAAGACTAGATTCATGAAGAGTTTTGGAGCATGCAAGACGTTCTCATAACTTCCATGTTGGAGTTATACTCTCCCTTGTCCAGTGACCTCCATTGGGGTATCATCTCCCATAAGGATGGGAGGACCCGTGCATGCAATAATAGAAGATAAAACATTTTTTGAGGTTGCCATATGATGGGATGTGCCCGAATCCAGGATCCATGCATTGGGAGAAGAATGAATATCAATTAAAGCATGAGAATTACCTCTTTTGTTTGGTGATTGGTCTCCTAACTTCTTCTTGGCATTCTCAAGAATGTAGTCCCCGATATTGTTTTGTTGAAGCGCCTTCGCCATGAGATCTATTATCTTTTTCATGCATGTTGATTCGAGATGGTAGTCACGGTTGCAGTAACTGCATTTAGACTTTCCTTTATTTCCCTTTCTACCTTTGGAATCAGAGGAATCATCGAAGGGTTTTGAACTGCCTTCCTTCTTGTGTTCAGAACATGCCTAACCCTTTCCTTTCTACTTGGTCTTTGAATTGAATGTGCTCCTTCTCTCATGCATAGCAAGTGCATGCGCATTGGGACCCTTGATTATCCCCATTTTGATGAGCTTGTCTTGCACATGCATTAGGGACTCAATAAACCAATCCAATGTAGGCATTTTCCATGTTGCTCCTAAAGTAAATCTCACTGTATGGAATATTGAGACAAACACAACATACTCCAGACCAAATTTTAACAAAATAGAAAGGATCAATTGATTGTGTTGAGTTGATTTCTCAACACCACGTCCCTTTAGATGAAGAATAAGGGACTTGAACTTCATGAAGAAGTCTTGGATGTTATCAAAGCTTCTCAGATCCAAGGAATTCAACTCTACCTCGAGCATGTGTCCTCTCGTTTGTTCCTGTTTTCCAAAGAGATTCTCCAATTTTGTCCAAATCTCATCTGGAGTAGTACAAGCTTCAATGTGAAATAGTAGCTCAAGGGACATTGACATGCAGATAAAGCCATAGGCCTAATCCATGCGATTGAGATACCTATTTTTCTCGATAACTGATGTTGGCTCAACCTCTCTAGCCATTGTTATTCTGTAAAATCCTCTACATTTGAGCTCATGTAGAATTTTTAGCTTCCACTCGAAATATTTATGTGGTGTGAGAAGAATTGCAAGTGAGAAATCCATTCTTTCTGACTGCATCTTCCTCCTAAACCAACAAAAAAACATGCTTATGCGCTTTCTCCTAGCAACAAAGCTCTCTTACCATGTGAATTTTCGTGGAAACTTATCACATAGAACCTAGATAGTAGAAAAAATCACACAAAGCTTGTAAAAGAGAGAAAAGAAAGAGAGACAAGCTCAAGAGAAAGAATGAATTGTATTAACTAGTGATAGAATAGTAAAACTACACATGATATACTCTACATTGTTAAGTGAATGCACCATAGTTGTTGTCTAGAGAGATCTATACACTCATTGAAAGACTCTAGTGTGAACTGCCACCTAGTCCTAGTTAACTGGCCATGTAGCTATCGGTTAACTAGCTAATCGCAAGTGGAGTGAGGAGAGAATCTTGCATGCACATGTGTAACACCTTCTTGGTGATGATTCCAAGGTAAGTGCACCCCCGTGGTGATGATACCGAGGTGAACATGTAACACACCCACTACCATAATTTAAAATTTTTGGGGTTAATCTCCCACAAATGAGAAATCTCCTCCAACCCGTATTAGCAAAATACCAATCCCTGACTCTATACCAGGATTCGGGGTTCCTCCTATCGAGGTTTTGACGCCCACGATATCTTGACAACTACAAACACCGATCTCCGATAGTGTTCCTAGC
>JASDQU010738971.1:27076-37239 GCA_032191745.1 Picea mariana | reverse complement strand
CCCAAAGTATAATGCATCAAAAATGAAGAAGGAAGAAAGGTCGAGTACAAAGGATCCATCGTTGCACTAGGTCTTTACAAAACTTGAACGTACTCTAATTGTCACACCAAATGACAGTCGAATGGTGAAACTGGATGCCAAAGTGCTTGAATAAGGATGTTGACCACTCCTCTATACTCAAGCTCTGTTGTAGGAAAATTCTCCTGCGGACAGGTGGATTCCCTCTTGGATCTTAGACCCCCATGACCAAGACAGAAAAGTGCTAACTTTGAACACTAACTTTCCTTTAAACATAGCTAAGCTAGTCAGTAGAGAAGAGGAAGAAAGTATGAGTACCTTTTTATGAAGTTTGTCCTCGCTCAGTCCAAGTTGAGCCTTGATCCCCAAGCCTTTCAACAAGTCTTGCAATCCAATAAACCACGAAGACAAAGCATAATTCCTATTCTACCATGATTAGTTTAAAGCTAGATTTATCCAAAAGACAAGCTCATGTAAATGTACACAACCTTGAAGGAAACATACCAAGCACATGTATTCATGAGAACTCAAAAGAGATACTTACAAACCATTGATGAAGTCGCAGTAGCCTCTCCAAGTCCTCCTCATCCAGCCCTTGCACAAAGCTTCCCAAGACCATAAGTTTGATACCTCCAATTTGCTTCCTTTCTTATGAGATCATAAGTTTGGTATCTCTAAACTTCTCCATGCCCCCTTCCTCCATGGAAAGCCCTTATTCTATAGGATTTGGAGGCTTAACCACCATGGAGAGGATCTCTCATCAGATCCACTAAAGAAGGGATCTCTAAGATATTTGAGGAGAAAATATTTCTTAAGGATTTTATGGAGGAAATATCTCTCAAGGATTTTAAGGAGGAAATATTTCAACCATCCATGAGATCCTCCACCTTCCCTAAAAAATAGAAAACCAAATGTGAGGTGGATTCTCACACTTAATTAATTTATTTTTCATGAATAATAATAATAATTCATGTGCACTTGGTATTTTGGCCTTCATGTAATATATCCCTCCTCCACATTGACTAGGGATTGTGACATAGGTTATTCCATGGTGTCGAGGTGTATGAGACACATATATGACACTTTACGACACTTAGGGCGAGGTACCTATATGTGCAAATTTCATGTGTAACATAATTCCCCCTAAAGTGTGAGGTCATAAAAGAGAATGATGGCCGAAACACTTTACAAATCTTTAATGCAAGGGTGTGGAGTTGGAGAACCTGGAAGAAGCTGCAAACAACCATCAAACAATATTAATATATGTTCCATTTTTGAGGCAAGCATACCTATGCTCAGAATACGAGATGACTCAAAACACGACCATCGACCAATACACTGCGGATCCATGAAAAAATATTGACTAAGGATATGGCCACCAAAGATACAATGTGGATCCATACCTCCATGACATGAACTGATTGTAGCCACGAAAAATACACAGTGGAGCTACGAGATGATAAAACATGGCCACAGACCAATATAATGTGGATCTATGTGATAGTCTATATCAACATGCTCAAATGATCTCCTTCGCAGCCTGGGTAAAGCAGTTAACATAGTGAAATCTCAACCCAGGGTCTTCGTCCCAATACCGATGTTGTACGAATCTAGCCATGTGAATAGATGTTTTAATGTCGAACATGGTAGAAACCACTTGATTAACGATCATTGAGGTAAACTGTTAACAAGCGTGAGGGAAATCACTAATGATGTCAATGACTCCCAAGTTACCCTAGTACATTCCAGCGAATGTGAATAAATGAGCTGAGGTCGAACATTCATGGAATCATCCGATCAGAAGTCAATGATGTAAACCCACTGTCGGAAGCGAGGAGGCCTGCCATTGAGGCATGCAGGTCCCAAGGTACTAACTGGTTTCTAAGTCTAATTCCTAGATGATGTGTTGAAGTCGATAGGAAGAGACTCGTTGAAGGAGGGCCTTGATGTATCCCCCATCAACGACAAAAAATTGACATAGGAAAGTGATGTAAGATGGTGAATCAAATGAGTATGGACTGACAAAGGAAATGGAAACTGGTAATATTGCAGATGGATGGTTTGAAGTGAACATTCTTTTGAAAATGATGAGGCACGACAACTGACGTGGCGACATTGAATCGATGAGTACCAAAATGTAATGTGACGACAATAAGAGCACTCTTCGACTGGACGAAAAAGTATGGCGACACATGGAATTGGTAAGACTCAGAGACAAGCAGATTACCCAACTATAAGACACGATGCAAATAGGTGCCATGTTCAAGGGAGACAAAAGCTGCCATAAAGGATTCTCAAAAAACTCGAACCACTTCCTTCAATCCCCCCCCCACATAGATAAATGAGTATCTCTTTTTAATTTAACGCGCTCGAGGAGGGTAACGCATGCTCGATATAACTCACCTTCGGTAAGTCCCTCTTCCTTTATTTAACGAACTGGAAGAAGTAAGGGTTCGTTCCCATATGGGCCCTTCAATGTGTAGTTTAGCCAGTCCAAAGAAGGAAAAATCAGTGGTTTTCATGTTTAGAGAGTCTAAAAAGAACTTAAAGGCGACTCTAGGGTTGTCCTTTTTTGTAATTTTAGTCTCGCGAGGCCAAAAAAGAGATAAACTACCACTCAAAAGACACCCTTTCAAACCTTTTAACGAGTGTGAAAGGAAGCAAGATCACTCGACAATATTTTCATGTTTAGATAGTCCGAAAAGAGCTTAAAAGAGACTCCAAGGGGTTCCTTTTTCGTATAACCTTTACGAGTCCGAAAAAGTGATAAAAGAATACTTGGTTACATTCTCATGTATTTACGAGCACGAGAAAGAACAAAGACTAAGCTTGGTATTGGTTTCATTTTTACACAAGCTTGAAACAAAATTAAACTATGCTTGTAAATTCCCAACGTAAATTCCAAAGGTTGGGATAACCCTAGATGGTTGGTACTTTGCCCCCAGCTTGAAAATCTAGTGTCATAACTCCAGAATGATAATCAAAGGCTGGAGACATGCCCCCCCAAGGTTCATTTCATTCACCGACTTTGAGGTTGTCACCAATTTCTGTACTAGATGGAGAAAAAGGATAAGGGTGGATGAAAAGAAGGTTCAAATACGAGACCTAACGAAAGACTCGACTTGGTATGAGAGGTGATTGTTTCATTTTTTAACGAGCTTGACACAGGAAAAGAACTATGCTCGAGGCTCTGGGTTCAATCCCCATATTTTTGTTTCATTTTTTAATGAGCTTGATACAGAAAGGAAAACTATGCTCATGACCTATGTTTCATTTTTTAAGGAGCTTGCCATAGAGAAGAAAAACTATGTTCGTAGCTTCTGTTTCATTTTTTAACGAGCTTGCCACAGAGAAGTGAAACTATGCTCGTGACCTCTGTTTCATTTTTTAACGAGCTTGCCACAGAGAAGTGAAAGTACGCTCTTAGCTCCTCCTGTATTATAGCTTCCAAGAGGACAATGCTCTGGAAGGAATACATGTCAAGGGACAAATTTTAGCCATGGCTTCCAGGAGATCTTCGTTAGACGGAATAACAATGCTCTAGAAGGAACACATGTCGAGGGCCACGACAGGGGTAAGGAAATCATTCTCTACTAGCCCTATTGAAGAGATCGCCATGTCAACTACCAGATCTAAGTCACAAAATGATGATCTCACATTGAGAGGATCATTTTCATCGGTAACTGAAGGCATGGGAGATAATGCCACATAATTGACTTATGGTGGGGGCGATACCGTCTGCATATAAGAACCGTTTAGGGAGGGCATTGGGTTGGTAATCAAGTCAGGACCAACGCATGAAAGTTGATCAATAGCCACAATTCTTCCATCGTGAGAGAAATATATCACACGAAAAAGAGTGGACACATTAGCTTTCATGGCATAGACATAATCTCGCCCAAGGAGTAAATCAAAATCCAAGGCATCCTGGACTACCATAACATCAATAAAGATAGTTTTCCCTCCCAAAGTTACGAGAAACTGAGGAAGGAATTCGAAAGGGTGACTGGTTCTTTTGTTAAAACCTAACAGATTTTGCGTAACTAGTACAAGCTGAGGATAACCCAAAGCTTGCCAAGCAATAGAGGATACAATACTAATGGATGCACCTTCATCTATCATCATCTGAGGAATGTCCCGACCACAAACCTGTACTGTAATCTTGAAAGGAATGTGAGAGAGAAGACGAGGTCCAGTTAGCGCACCCCAATAAAAAAGGATGACCTCATTTCTTGGAGGGGCTTTCACAGAAGAAGGAGGAATGCCCCCCAACACGGTAGATTTTGTATCAACGAGAAAAGCATGGGCAGTATCGGGTTTACTCTCTATAGGGAGAGTAGGATCGACCACTTTGGCACTCTTCAGAGGAGGAGTGGGATTGATCGATGATGTAATCGGAGCAACCACTTTGGCAGTCCTCAAGGGAGGAGTGGGATCGACCGATGGAGGAACCGAATCGACCACTTTGGCACTCTTCGGATGAAGGGTGGGACTGACCAATGAAGGGACTGGATTAGTCACTCGAGTTTCACTTTTCAGATGAAAAGTGGGGTTGATCGATGATGGAACTGGATCAACTACTTTGGTTTGTGGTTCAATCGAGGATGAAACTAGATTGACCACCTGATCAACCGGATTGACCAGGGATGGAACCAGATTGACTAGTCCATTAACTAACGATGGGTTGGGGGAAATCTTACGATAACTGGTTGGAAGTTGAAGCTTTTCCAAAAGAGAATAAGCCTTGTCCATACGAGGACAAAGGTGAGAATAATGATCACCTTTGCATAACATGCAAGGTAACTTGACAATTGTCTTCTTCTTACCAACCTTAACGTCACTAGTTGACAGGGCATCACCAACATGTCCAGCAGGGGCCGATGACGTGGCAGACCACATTTCTAAGACCTTGGAAAGACTATGGAAATCCCTCAGAAAGTGGTCACCCATACAAAGACTGCAAGGGAATTTGGATTTCAGATTCTTCATGGTAGTCATATCGACCTCATCAACACTCATAGTACGATTAATAGTAATTGGTTGCTTGGATCCAACATCTGATGTAGTTGGAGGTTTGGTCCCTTTCTTGTTCTTCTCTTTCTGTTTCTTCTTCTTCTTATCAACCTGGCTACTCGCTTTAGAGCTTTCACTAGGCGAAGAAGAAGAAAGGGAAGGAGACCTGATGGGTGAAGAAGGAGAAAGGTCGACATGAGGTTGATGTGTGGGTAGTGTGCTTACATCTGAAACACTTGCTGCATTTGATATTACCAAAGTGGAAAACAACCATACCGGTAACCCAATTGTGAGACTTGGAAGGCTCAAAGTAGCGATGTAAGGAGGACCAACGTTTCCGTAAGAAGGAAAAACAAAAGGTTCCCCCGTAGCGGGGGTTGCTTCATTGGTAGTTCCAGGAACTGACGCCATTAAACAAAGATCCAACCTTGAGTTTGCTAGGGAAAATAAACAACACACGCTAAAATCTAGGAAGCAAGCAAACAAACAAAACCTTCTCACAATGAACGCATTAGTTGGTGATGAAATCCAACATCACGGGAACAATGTAAGAAGGGGATGAGATAGAGCGGGTGGAAAAGTTACGTTGACGACTTGCTTAATGAACTTACACCCTGGTGCAAGCTCCAACACATAATCATGGGTATACCCTCCAAGGAGCTCGAGTGAGTTTGACCAATGTCGATTCCAGGTACCGTGAAGACTTGCCCCTCCACAGTCACCTCGTGTAAAGACCTTAAAGAGATAGGCTACTAAGGTTACCAACTACAACAATGATGCCTAGGGAAACAATCGACAGTCCGATCCACACACAAAGACAGGGTACCTAGCCCGAAATCAACTCGAGAGGCTCCCACACATGATTGTGGGTATACCCTCAAGTGACCCCCAATAATACACACATTCTCTACACTAAGACCAACAAAGAAGGGTGAGTAACTCTGTCGGCCCTAATGCGACCTCGTGATTGACCCTTGTGTTAGAAGGGCTTCCTAGGAAAAAATGTAGCAAGTGGATTTCACCGCTCCCTAACTCAATATTCTATGTTTGTTTACAGCTTTGGAAAGTTATCTTTCACACCTATTCCAAATCTCTACACCCTAAGCTAATGTAGGTTTGCTACCAGAAAATATAAAAATTTCTAATAAATTTTAGTTTAGCGCTTGATTTTTAAGACTGTTGTTTACTCAAGAGGAAAATGGCATGGACTGAATTATGTTTTGACCGACTCTAAACAATGCAAGGAAATGAGAATGAAAATATTTCACTTCGATGTAAGCTATATTACGAGAAGGAGAAAACGTTTATCATTCCCAGATGCGCAATGTCTCGAAATGCCAAAAACCATGCAATTTCGCTACTTCAAATGCAGTCTAGTTTCACTACCCAAAAGCAATAATGCAAATATCTTCTTTATTTGATTCTAATGTATAAAGAAATTAAATTTAGATCCTTCAATGCTCCACAACTTTCAATCAAAAGAAAGAGTCATATGCAGATGCAAAAGACACGAAGCGACAAAGGTTTCAAACAAAGCATGCACTCAAAGCAATGAGAATTGAAAGAAAAGAAGTAGAAAATTGTTCTAACAATAATTCAATCAAGGATTTAACAACTGACAAACATTCAACGAGTATAAGAAAATGCACAGAAGAATCCAAGAAAAGACAGGGAGAAAGAGAAAATACGCAAATTGTCCCGACAAAACAAGCAGCTAGAAAGGGCAATTTCACATTTCTAAAAAAGTTTCAAGCGCCAATCAAGAAAATAGGGAGTGATAATCACCAAATATCAACCTAAATAACTTCACAAACCAACATACAAAGTCTGGGTAAATACTTCCACAAAACAGGCTGAAAAAATCTGAGCAGAAGAGGGCAAAAATCCTCCAAGAAGGAGACCAACGCTCCTTGTCTCAAGGGTACAGAGCGTTGCAGAGCTCCCTAAAGCACTATATGGGAGCGCTGATTAGAGATCAACGCTCTGATATGGCCTTGGGGGGGGGGGGCGTTGATCTTCCCAGAACCTAAAAAAAAAAAAACAAAAAATGCAAAAAAACTCACCCATAATGCACAAAAATTGGTGAAATTGCTAGTGAAGATGGGAGAAAGGTAACGGGTCATAAAAAAAGAGTAAAACTGATGTAAAAGGTGGGAAAAGGGTAGGGACAAACCAAGGAAAGACAAATCGATGTCGATCCCTAGTGGAGTCGCCAATTTCTGTTGTAGGAAAATTCCCCTGCGGACAGGTGAATTCCCTCTTGGATCTTAGACCCCTATGACCAAGACGGAAAAGTGCTAACTTTGAACACTGCATTTCCTTGAAACATAGCTAAGATAGTCAATAGATAAGAGGAATAAAGTATTAGTACCTTTTTACTAAGTTTTTCCTCGCTCAGTCCAAGTTGAGCCTTGATCCCCAAGCCTTTCAACAAGTTCTACAATCCAATAAACCACGAAGACAAAGCATACTTCCTATTCTACCATGATTAGTTTAAAGCTAGATTTATCCAAAAGACAAGCTCATGAAAATGTACACAACCTTGAAGGAAATAGGCCAAGCACATGTATTAATGAGAACTCAAAAGAGATACTTACAAACCATTGATGAAGTCGCAACAACCTCTCCAAGTCCTCCTCGTCCAACCCTTGCACAAAGCTTCCCAAGACCATAAGTTTGATACCTCCAATTTGCTTCCTTCCTTATGATATCATAAGTTTGGTATCTCTAAACTTCTCCATTCCCCCTTCCTCCATGGAAATCCCTCATTATATAATATTTGGAGGCTTAACCACCATGGAGAGGATCTCTCGTCAGATCCACTAAAGAAGGGATCTCTAAGATATTTGAGGAGAAAATATTTCTTAAGGATTTTAGGGAGGAAATATATCTCAAGGATTTTAAGGAGGAAATATTTCAACCATCCATGAGATCCTCCACCTTCCCTAAAAAATAGGAAACCAAATGTGAGGTGGTTTCTCACACTTAATTAATTTCTTTTTCATGAATAATAATAATAATAATTAATGTGCACTTGGTATTTTGGCCTTCATGTAATATATCCCTCCTCCACATTGACTAGGGATTGTGACATAGGTTATTCCATGGTGTCGAGGTGTATGAGACACTTATATGACACTTTACGACACTTAGGGAGAGGTACCTAGGTGTGCAAATTTCATGTGTAACAGGCTCTGCTGGCGATAAAGCAATTGTTGATTCCTTTTTGCTCAACCAACAGACGAGATTAGAACCCAAACTAAGCATGTACCCAAAAGTGGATTGGCGATATGTGCTATCATCAGCCCAATTAGAATATGTGAAGCCCACGAGATCCAATGCACAACTTGTTGCATAGTGGATCCCATAACTGGTGGTGCCTTGAACATATATGAGGATGCGCTAACCGGTGGTGCCTTGAACATATATGAGGATGCACTTGGAAGCCTTCCAATGTAGCTCATGTTTCTCCTGCATGTACTTAGAAACTGCCCCTACTACATATGAGAGATCTGGTCGGGTGTGGGTGAGATACAAAAGGCTTCCCACAAGCTATCGATGAAAGGTGTTGTCCACCAATGGTGTATCCCTGCCATCCTCAAGATGCACCCTGGACAAAAAGTGTGTGGCTACTGACTTACAGTCGGTTATGTGGAATTTAACCAAGAGATCCTTGACATACTTAGTTTGAGATAGATTGATGCATAAAGTAGCTTGATTGATCTCGAGACCAAGGAAAAAGTGCAGTGGACCCATATCCGTCATATAAAACCTGTCATGCAAAATGTATTTCACCACAATAATTTTTTAGGCCAAACTTCTTGTGATCAAGAGATCATCAACATATATAATTAAGATCAACAAAGAGTTATAGGTTCTCAACATGTAGATGTTTGGATCTGATTTACATCTAAAAAAATGTTGAGAAAGCAAATAAACATCCATCTTCACATACCATGCTCTAGGCATATGCTTGAGGCCATAGAGTGACTTTTTCAATCGACATACTAAGGATGGGTTCTATATGAACCCCTGAGGTTGCTCCATGTAAATATCCTCTGAGAGATGCCCATGAAGAAAGGCATTCTTCACATCTATCTGGTAAAATTCCCACCCCCTGGTTGTTGCAATGGAAAGGGCCAATCAAATGGAGTCCATCTTTGCTACTAGAGCAAAGGTCTCATCATAGTCTATCCCGTGGATAGACATAGGAAGGTGGACTATAAGATGGAGGCAAGGTTAGTTGAGTTGGAGATTGGAGGATTGACATCAAAGGATCAAAGTTGACAAAGAGAGTTGTAGAAAAGAAGAGAAAAAGGATTTCCTTGAGGAAAACAAAAGCCTCGACTCTAATTACGTGGAATGTCAGGGATTATAAATGCAACTCTATGGATGTGGAATCCCATAGGTCATGCATATTTATAGTTGTAAACATTCATTGGTTGACATTCTCTATACTGAAAATACTTTAAAAATATTGTCTTACTATGTGTGAAATATTATGTGTATTGTTTTGTGTTTTTTGTGTTGTTGTTGCTTGGTGAGGAAATAAATCTAGGCCATAGTATTCACAAGACATAGTATTGGTTTTAATATCTATGGTGTAGATACATTAGATGATTATGACTTGCCCACTAAAAAATGGATCAATTTGGCATCATAGTATGGTTATTGTTTCCTAAGCAATGTATGATGAAGACCATATTTGGATATTCTCTAACTGAAGAGCTATTGTTGCCTTGAATAACCCATATTGATTCTCCAAGTCAAACTAATATGGCAAACAACCATGAGATTGATGTAGGTGAACTTAAATTCATAAATTTGGAGCTGAAAGTATAAGGTATTGTAGACTTGCTACAAGATTTGGTTAGAGCATTGAATGTCAAGCATAAGATGGAGGAGAAGAAACTTTTGGTGATTAAAGTGAAAAACTAGAGAGTCCCAAGATGGACGAGGAAATACCCTTTCAACAAGAAGATGGCCCTCGAACTTATGGAAGCGCTTTTATAGTTGACGGTAAAGTGGAAATAAAGCCTTATAGTAGTCAAATAGACCTTGATAGAATGGTTTATTGGTTGTGGTGGCTTGAAGTCTATTTCAATTTCCATGGGTTCACATGAATGGAAAAG
>JASDQU010738971.1:0-12438 GCA_032191745.1 Picea mariana | reverse complement strand
GAATGTCAACCTAAAACTATTTTCAAGATAAGTGCACATTATATAGTTATAAGCATTGGTGCACCTTATACAATATTACACACCAATGCATTTAATTTTGTATGGAGCCTTGCATAGCCTAATGTGCAATTGCACAAATCTCTAATGCACCAATACATTGTAGGTTTTTGCACCTAGAAAACTTTACAATAATAAACCCACTAGTGCTATATATTGTACAATGTGCATTATACAACTTGAAAACATTTTTTTCAAAAATTGGTAGTGCTAAGTAGTGTGCTCTATAGTAATAATCACACCAATGTTTTTTAATTATACAACACACACCATGAAACCTGAAAATGATTTTTTAGGGCCAAGTAATGTGTTATATAGTAATAAACACACACGTGTGCATTTACTATGTAATGCACACTATGCAACCCCAAGATGTTATTTTTTTAACCAACAACGACAAGTTTTGGAATCCAATGCAATGAGGGACCCCATCCATTAAAACACTTTTGACATCAAATTAATTGGTGAAGCCAATAAATACCCAAAACCCCTAGAAATAAAATATCATTGTGAAAGGGGAAAGAAACTAAACCCGTGTTGTAAGCATCCACAACAACATAAAACAAAAGGGAAGCAACAACAAAGCCAAGATTTGCAACGTTGAAGGTGAGTTTGAAACCCTTTCTATTTTGTTTAAATTAATTGCAAATATGAATAAGAATAGATAAAAAAAATAGGGATTTTTTTTTAATTAATTGAAGGAAAATTCGTGGAGATGAAGATAATTTAGTTAAATATATGAAATCTCTCCTTTTCATATTTTTATGCAACCCACTATAACCCTTACAGATTCTACACTTAAGATAATTTTGTCCACTCCGATCTCTTACGTAGTAAATCTCTCCTACACAATTTCCCCTCTAACTTTTGGCATAGTAATGGATTATGGATTAGGGTTTTGTTTAACTCACTTTTACAAAATGAAAATCCCTCTCCTTTTTATTTTTTTTATTTTTTTGCTGCATTGATGAAACACATGTGGTCTATTTAAAATAATTATAAAACTATTTTTTAGCACATGGCGTGCCTTTCAAAATTAAGCACACTAGTGTGGTATATTACCACAAATGCACTATAGTAACATTTTTTTAACAAAAGCATAAGTGCAAACCTCCATGACTAGTACTTTGCAGAGGTTTTAATCTAGGTATTTTTTTCAATGTGCATCAAAATTCAATGCATTATTACATCTAGTACAAATAAATGCACCACTATGTCAATGTAAAGTAGGTGCACCATATACTTAAATAAGGCCCTCAAAAGTCTGTATTAAGTTAGAATATTCCATGCTTCCCAAACTTTGTTTTAAGAATGAAGACACATATTAATAATGGTTTTGGCTCAAATTCAGGGGAAAAAATTGATAATATCAAGTGGCCAATTCCCCAAATCATCATTCCATATTATCCCAAGTTCACCAAGTTATCCCTTTCTGTTTGCAAAAAGTCTAAATTTTATTTATATTTTGATCATTTTGTTGAATTTATGCTACATTTGCATGTGCATTTGAATATTTGTGCATTAAATTTTGCATGATCCTAATTTAGGATTGAATTTGAATGCACAAGATATACCACCAGTAAAAAAATGCCACAAACTCTTATTCAGAGTAAGATAGCACAAGTAGGTGGTAGATGACAACAGAGAGCCACTTTTCCCCACCAACTATAACATGCCATATTCTAGTAGCCATCCTAGGCCAATGGTACTTCATCGTGAACTTTGTCTCTTTCATGACACCCTAGTTGTACATGACTGTTCAAAATGTAAAGGGTTGAAGGTGAACCATTGGTGTGTCACACTATCCCATTATATTAATGAGCAAGTACCCAACGTTGATTTTTTGATACCTCTCATTGTGATCAGGGATCCAATAGGAAATATAGAAAATACATGCGGTAACACTTTACTATGCTCCTTTTTTGAAAAGTTAGAATCCAAATCAATCATATTTATTTTGAAATTGACCATCTTGTCTCCTTCTGTTGAGTTAACCAAGAGTTCTAGTGAGTCAAAGTATGATATCAATACTACCCAAAGCATCTTTACTAGGAGATCCAAAACATTGCATGAGCTAAGAGCAACAATTTCCAACTACACATGAAGGTTGATTCAATTGTTAGAAGGCAACAATCACTTCTCACTTCTTGTCCATCTACAAAACAAATACCAAGCCCGTTACAACCATACTTTGCATGGTGCATGACCATCTTCCCTGCCTATGCAACCCGATGTTTGGACTAGATTCTCCTTTTGTGCTAATAATTACATGATTGCCAAGTATTAAATAGAAGTTGCAAATATTGGGTTGTTATCTTTTGACATGTGTTTGTTGCTCCCAAACAATCAATAACACTTATACCATTTCGTGGCCCTCTTTATAGTCAATCTAATTACTTGAATATTGTTAAATAAAAACATAGAATTTCCATGCATATTATGTACATGGATGATTATTCTTCAAGAAAATTTAACATGAAGAATCTTTTATATATCAATGGTTGTCCATGCACTCATGGCAACATTTAAGGATCCATAAATAGTTGTACGTGCTCATTGTTTAGTGCAACTTGTTTGTTTGAGGAACACTCCAATGACAAAGAGTTGTTTATGAAAAGGAAGACATCCATTTTTGTTGTTGTACATACATTACATAGTTTGTCTCTTGGTGACGAGTTGTTAGTTAATTATAACTTTTGTAAACCACCAAATGCTTGTCAAAGATGGCTCGCATTAGGACTAGATTTAGATGTTGTCTTGGAACATAAGAAAAATATCAATGAGTAATTGTATTTTTGGATTTTCAATGAAATTAATGTAATTTATTGCTTAGTTCGTCATTTTTTTTATAAAGTGGTTGGTTGCATGTGTATTGGAAAAAAATTTCCATGCTTCTAGTAAATGTTGGGTATAATGTTTGAAAATACTAAATGCATTTTGTTCACGAATATCATTGATTTAATGCCAACATTATTGTAATCATGATTGAAATGATAAGTGATATGTCTACCATCTATCATTGCACCCCACTACGATATCAACTTGAAAGATGGATGCTAAATAATCACCTTGGAGATCAGGAAGCATAACAAGCATGGTTGAATCAACCACCTATTCAATTCCCACTACGTCCCAAGTCACCAATTCATAATGTCTACATTAACACTAGTTATTCACATGATGGGAATGAAAAATTATCCATAGATGTTGGTTTGGATGATTTCTTATGTTGTTCAATGCATTCTATAAATATGAGCTAGTGGATGATGCTTATATCATTGATACCTTCTTCAAAATCCTGGAATCTACTTCCACCACCCCTCTCTTTGGACATGGGTTAATGTCTACTCAACTAGAGATAACATTGTTGTTGTAAAAATTGAAAGCAATGTGTGGTATCTCAACCATGTGTTTTTCAACACTCTTGAGTTAACTAACCATTAAGTCCCCTATATTTTAGAAAATTTTGTCACAATATAATCAATTAAAAGGGATTTTATGCATGCTTAATGACAATGTACATTTATATTATCCACTAATTGAAAGTTATTCAATGATAAGGTATGACAAGTGATAATGTCATACTGAGTAACTATGAAGAGGTAAAACAATTGTTGAAAAGGTTAGGTGTTGAATACATGTTGTATCATGATTGTCCAAATGATTGTATTCTTTACAGAGGTATATATGCGAACRAAGAGATGTGTCCAAAATGTGAGTATGATAGGTACCAGAAWTTTTTAAAAAGGTAAGGCACATGGTCCTCCTCATAATATATTGAGGAACATGCTTATAATCCCAAGGATTTAAATGGTATTTCATTACAAATAATTAGTTGTGTTGCACAAGTAGAATACCTCATACATAAGTGAGCAAAGAGTTTTGCAAATCCTAGTGGATTCAATAGCCATRAAGCATATGGAATATACATGGCTTGATAAATTCAAGGATGAAGTATGAAGACTTTAATTAAACATATCCATTGATGGATTTGTTTTGTATTCTCTCCAAAATACCAACTTTTTTGTTTGGCTAGTGTCAGTGACCAATAACAATATCCCCACATGGTTATTCATGAAGACTGAACATCTTATGTTGGCTCTTATAGTTTTTCGTAGAAGACACATGAAGAGAATGGATGTCTACCTCTAACCATCGATCAATGAATTGGAACAATTACGAGAACTGATATAGGTATACGATGTACCAAGACCCGGAGATGTCTTTTACATTGTATGGCACATGTGTGTACACGATACATGAGTATCTAGGACTAGGATTTTTCTTTGGTAAGCAAGTTGATTGATTTGCTTATATGTGTAACATAATTTGGCAAAGTTAATTTGGTGCAACTGTCTTCTTTGGCACTAAAGTGTTTTGTATATAATAACATCGTACGTCTTGTAACAAAAGGGTATCATGGATGTAAATGTTTTAGACCTTCTATAAAGGCTAGGTGATTTGACGACCTATGAAAGCCAATGTGGAACTACTTGAGGGTATTCCTTCCAGAAGACCACCCTTATGAAAGAGTGGCATCTAAATTCAATGTAAACTAAAGAGAACTCGAATAATGACACTAATAGACTAGCTCAAGGCATATGGAATAGAGAAGGAGAAGGAAATTGTAGAATTGTTTGATTTAAATCGATAACTTATGTTCAACAATCCCAATTTTTTTGACACCTATGTTGAGAAAATGCCCATTAGGATGAAAATCAAATCTATATTTTATGAGCTTCCATGGTGGGGGCATTTTATGATTGTYCACTTATTAAATCCCATGCTTATATTAAAAAATATTTTATCTTCTTTATGGAGGCACATATCAACAAAAAATGGTGACACATTGGGTGTTAGGAGAGGCATTGTTTCTTTGAATAATTAGAAAAAAACATTTTCCAAGAAAATAAAATAAAGGACAAGTTAGTCCCTCTTGGTCTTTTAAAGAAGGTGATGTCCCATGGATTTTGAACAAAGATAATCTATCTTTGGCRAAGGATGTTATATTGGGTGTGAAGGCACCTTMTTTATACACATTRACTTTATGATGATGCTTCATCATAGAAGGACATTTAATAGGGTTGACATCACATGACCATCTAAACCTAATAAGAGTATGTATGTTGATTRCATGCTTCTTTTTATGCAGTGTAGGTTATATGCTATGTGCTCACAATTTTATTCCAATAAAGTTTGTACATGTTTATTTTGTATTGCCATTATCCCTTGCTCATGYGTGCWTGTGTGAGCCAGGAATTCCCCTAGGACTCGTGAYRCTCCATATCTAAAYTACCTACATTTGTACGTTGGATTAAAAAAAGAGATTCAAATGGCTAGCATTACACAATGGCATTGAGAGATAGTTGATATTGTTTATATTTTTGAGAATGAACTACCCACAMGATTCATGTACTYGTAGATCATCGTCTAATCACTTAGTTGATGAGGTTGAATTAGTTGAGGTTGTATCATGTTGTTGGATGTTCTTCTTGGAGAGGTACATGAAAAAATTGAAGAGTTTTSTTTGATAAAGGGAAAAACTTGAGGGGTACATATCATGCGAGTCATTCTTTTATGCTAGTGATAACATCAATCAAATCGATGACACACTCAACATAATGGTTTGGGATGACCATTAAGATGAGGATAAAAAGGAAGGAGAGGTACTTCAAATCAACATAAAAGGGTGCATGATAAAGAGTAGGTCACTTATCTTTTGTTAATTTTCTACAAAGTCATTGTTTACATTGAACTTGATAGTATATATTTTATCTTGTACTGTTTATTTTGATTTCATGAGTACAACAATGAATTCAAAAAGTAATGCAATCTATAATGTATCCTTTACAACACAACCATGGGTTTCATTGTACAAGGAGAAGAGAAGGAAATGGGACAATGACATGCAATAATTTATATGGTTGAACAATAAAGACACACATTTTCCTAATCATTTAAAAGACAATATGCCAAAGATATATCCCAACAATTGGGTGGCTGACCACATCATAGAGAAATATGGCATGTTCGAACAATTGGGTGGCTGACCACATCATAGAGAAATATGGCATGTTCGAACAAATGGGTGGCTAACCACATCATATAGAAATATGACATGTTTGACCATTACCACATGGTGAAGAGAATGCGCTAAACATAGGGATTGGGTGCAACAACTCTATGACAATATCTCTATGTCATCTATTCATTTTATAATGCACATTTGAATTATAACACATTATAACATGAATTGTTTTTTATTAATGCTTAAGTTACTGGTAATATGACATCGTCCATTATGTGCATTTTTATAGGTGAATTTGCTCCCATTTATGTGGGCATATATACATCATTTTCACATTGAGGATGCCAATGGTAGATGTGTCACACTTGGCTATGGAGTGGAGGTCAAGTTTGACCAATCTAGTTGTATTAGCCATCATGATTAGAACCTAATAGAGGGGAAGTTAGGTTATGTTGGACAGATAAAAGAGATCATGCCAACAAATTTCTCATCTTCTCAATGTGTTTTTCAAGGTGCAAATGGTGGGATACCTTTGACTAGAGTAATGTAAAGGAAGATATAAACAATGAACTAATATGTATTAACTCTAAAAATATGTGGGATGAAAAGAAGGAGCCTTATATTTTTCCAAAACAATATAACCAAGTGTTTTTTTCATCTTGATGTGTTGGACAAGGATTGTTGGTTCGTATTAAGACACAATCCAAGAAAAACATGTTTTTGAGAACAATAATATTATCGGGCCAAGGGAGGAAGATAGTCAAGCTGACGACAATGAAGAGTGATATGTACATGTTTTATTGCAACATTTATGTTATGGACGTGTCATTTTATTATGGTTTTCTATAACTGGCCAACGTGTCATTTTTGCAGCAATGACAATTATTTAGAGAATTTATCGACCCAAATCATGGTAGAGAATATAATATAATTAGTGATGATTTCACAAACATGTTTAATTAATATATCTAGACATTATTAATTATCATTAAGTTTCAATAATTCTAAAAAAATATGATACCAAAATCATGTTTTCTTCATTTTATGATGTTGGTTATGAAAAGTTAACAACCATTATCTTGAAATGAAAAAAATTGTTTTGGAACATCAAGTTCTTCAATGATTTATGAATCATTTTTATTGTAATATTTACATGTTGTCTCTCTTTGTAAGATTATATTAACCACTATAATTGTCAAGACTACTTTTTTTTTTGTTTGTTAGTTTGTTCGTGACATGTGGGACTAACCTGTGGCTAAGAAACTGCGAATCAGGGGCATCTAAGCCGTCAAAATCACTCAGGGATCGCACCCGGCCTGAGCCACACCAACCCTTAACATGGATGGATTTTTTTTGTCCCCGCAGGTTTTGAACCGGTGACTTTAACATCACGGAGCGCCTTAACAACACACTCCGTCACCAACTGTCCTACACCTCAGGGACTGTCAAGATTACTTTAGCTGAAGGTCTTTTTTATATTTAATATAAAAAATTAGAATCATTTTCACGATTTAATAGAAATCAAACAAAGTGATTTAGAAAATTAATCAAATATGATCTAGAATTGTTTGCATGATTTAATATGCAATATGTTATCACTATTTGTAAAATCAATATTAGCATTTGTTATCACCAAGTTCACATTATTTGAAGGTGTTACAAAAATCTTTATTTATTTATTTTATTTTATTTAATGTAAAAATGTAGAATTACTTTCATAATTTAATAGAAGATTTAGTCAAACAATTGATTTAAAAAATTAATCAATTTTGATTTATAATTTTTTTTGCGATTTAATATGTAATATGTTATCACTATTTGTAATATCAATATTAACAACTATTATAATCTAGATCACTTTGATTGAAGGTATTTAAAAAAAAAACTCCGGTTCTATTTAATATAACAATTTCGTATCATTTTCATGATTTAATATAAGATTTAAAATAACAAATTAATGTAAAAAAATAATCAAATATGATCTAGACTTGTTTTGATGATTTAATATGCAAGATGTTGTCACTATATAAAATCAAATGAATAATTATGATTGTGAGATTTAACTATCCTAATTTTAAATTTATCAATACTACTAATAAGTGTTTTATGAATATTTAAGAATGAATTACAAAAAGAATTGAATTAATAAAAATATGATTTTAAAAATTGATCAAACCATGCAATCATTGATTGAATCATTTAATTAAGATTGTAAACATGTTTAATCAACACATTGCATCTTCCTCCCTTGTATAGGGTGCTCATGAGGTGTAACAAGGGAAGGTAGGACACATGTCCCTTCAATAAACACGCCACAAAGTAGTGGCGTTATGATGGAGTGCATGTAGAAGAAGGGAAGGACAAGGGAGGTTACCTTAGCCTACCCCTTTTGTCTATGAAAAACTAGAGATTCCAACAATATAATGACTATGTTATGCACATGAAACTTCGATTATCTTACTCGTCCATGGAGAGATATTTATACAAGTGATCTTCTTCTACTAAATAGGAGCATGCAATTATCCCTACCCATTCTCATTCAAATGATCCTATTCTCACTCAATTGATCCTAATCAAAGGTGAGTTGTTAGCACAACTCATGTACTCACATACAAGCACTGATAACACTAATACTAATCTAGAACTAACTTAAGATTAATACAACTATGTTGTACTAACCTAAAATTATTTCCAACATTCCCCCTTTTGTACAAACATAGTTCAAAGGGAAATGAATGATATTGTGAGAGAATTGGGACATAATCCAATTCAAAGTTATCATCAATGGACGAGAACAGATCGCTAATCCAAAAAGGGTAGTATGAACTAGGACCTACACTTAATTCATACACATTACAACTACAATGGGAATAGCCTCACTACGTCTCATATCAAAGATATGAACACATGCATTATCCAAGAGCTTACAATACAATGTAGATAGGGAAACACACACCATCCAATATCCAAAATTGTGAATGGACAAACACAATTCAAAATGAGATCAATTGGACTATATTGTACTAACCAAGTAGGGACATACATGCTACTCATCATTGAAAGTGTGGCATGGGCCTCCACTTCTCTTATGTTATGATTTCTTTTCTTAGTTGGTTCTCATCGAGTAAGTACGAAGCAAAAGTGGTGGGCTTGTGTCCTTATTATGGACATAGTGGGCATTGTTCACTTCACTGACCATTGTATGTAGCCATTGTACTTGATCACAACCGCTTAATTGTCTATATAAGATTGATCACTACTACCATTGGTAACCATCCTAGCTTTAGTTTTTTGGTACATGGGTTTTTTAATCATTTGTAGTTGGACTACATCATCATTGCCATTGATGAATATAACTATTCAAGTATATATCTTCTTGGGTGCTTCATTTTGCCACTATAACATATTAGGGTTAGCAGTGGACTCAATATTGTATTAGCTTCCTTCCTCCATTTCCTCAAGCCTCCTTTATGACATAGCTCAACTAGATATGTTGAATTATGTCAATTTTATGAACAAACACCCCCCATAATGGACAAACAAATTAAGTTGGATGTCAAGTTCACACAAAAATACGTCCTTACAAAGAGATTTTTGCCTTTTTTTTTACAAGAAAAGGGGGAATATTTATTGATATAAAAACAACGTTTGAAAACGCTAGAGTAATACAATCAATCCAAACTTGATAACTAAACATTCAACATAGTCCCAAAATAGAGCCACTACAACTACTGTGGTTCACAATGCCGATGTCCCATTTTTCTTGTTGCCAATTTTTTTGCTCTTATACAGTCTATAATAAACCCCTAGTATAAGTAAGCAAAAATGAAACATGTATACTAAAAAGCTTAGTTGTTAGGACCAACAAAATGCCATTGCCCTGCTTCTGGAGCTAGTAAATTCAAGTCGAATTGATCTATAACCGCTACAAGAGATGAGGCTGCTTCAGACTACTCTAAAACTGCAATGATTGGTGATGATTTTGCCCCTTGTTGAGGCTGAGTCCACAATTCTTCAAGCTATCAATGAAGGGTGTTGCATTCATGATTTCTTGTCTCTGCTTCATGGATTCCTCTAGCACTATGAGCAAGTGGGATGAAATTACATTGAATTTGATTTGAAGAGTGAAAACTGAACTCTGTGTGTCTTCCGACTTGCCTTCAACCTGTGCAATTTGTTGGGCCCGACTTCTTGAGCTTGTAGTTGCCTTTGTCTTCTTTTGATTCCTATATTTCTAAGTATGCCAAAAGAAAGGTGGGTCTGGAAACAAAATGAAGGATGCAATGATGATAAGCATAGAGGATTCGATAACACCTGAACAATTGAATTTGGCCATAACGAATCCCTTACTGAGCATAAAAGCCACCCACACATAGGATTGCTTGCCGCCATCCATTGACCACCTTCTGCAGTCATATCTAGAAGCTACAACTGATTTGCAAGTACCTCTTCCCATGCCACATTGTAGAGATAACATGCTGCAAGGTAATAGATATGACTGTTTCCTCTGAGTGAAGTTATAATGGGCTTGCGTGAGTGAATGTCGAGTACATGCTGATAAGGATGCGACGATGGATTGGCATTTGCTTGTTTTTGAATGAATTGCCTGCCATTTAAATTGTATGATGTGCCCTCGAGGGAGGGCTTTTATTTAATTTTTAGAGTTTAATTATAAAGGGGACAAAAGGACCAGGCCCAACCATATGGGTGAAGAACCAAAAGCATCCCCTAAAAGAGAAAGATCATTGTATATCCGTGAGTCATGGGATGATTTCGATGGAGTGTATTCCATTGACTGAGAGAACTCTGTCTTAGAGTTTGATAGCTTGATTGGCTTGTTTTTCTGCCTCCCTATTGTTATCTCTTAATACATGGAGGAAGTTGATAGTGTCAAAAGACTGAATTTCAAGGAGAATCCCACTTATGATAGCAAAAAGATGAATATTCTTTGGATAACAAAGAAGTCTAGCATGATTGATTAACAATTTGGAGTCTCCAATCACCGTGATACCTTATTCCTTTGCCAATTTCAATCTCTGGAATAACGCGTAGGCCTCTGCCTGATTGTTTGAAGAATTGCCAATGTTTCATGCATATGTTAATTTCTTATTCTCTATTGGGTCATAAAGCACCCCTCCCACCCCATGGTTTCCTTTCGAAGCTCCATCAAACCTTAGAATGAATTGTTGTTGGACCTGTTTCCATTCAATAAATTCTCAATAGGAGAGATGGAGCTGCCAATCTGGTTTAGAAAGAGTAGGGGAAATCATAGGGGGTGGGAAGTGAAATTTCTAAACCAATTCTCCTCGCTGTTGTCAAGACATTGTGGAGGGATTAAGTGCATATTTTGATTTCTAAAGTGCTATGAGAGGAGGCTTATGGCTTTGTTTTCCATTGAGGAAGGGATGATTTTTTCTTCAATGAAGATTTCTTTATTTCTAGCCAGCCATATATTCCAGCAAATAAATTTGGGAAGAGGTAGCCATACTTTTTTAAAGATCCATTTTTGACGAAAAGAGCCGCTACAGAGGTACTGCCATCAATTTAATATCTTTCCATGTGATGAGGGCGATTGCACTCGAGGGTAAATTTTTTGAAGAGTAGCTTGCCACACCAACTAAGAAATGGGACATTCTAGAAATAAATTATTAATAAATTTTGAAGCTTTCTTACAAAGTGCACACTTGAAGGGTCCTTAGAAACATCTTTTAGCTAAATTGTCCCCTATCATAATTTTCCCACAAGCTAAAGTCCAACATAAAATGTTGACTTTTGGGAGGTTGTCCCTACGCCAAATATGCTTCCAGTTATCTGAGGGGGGAGCAAGAGAGGACTGAGCAAGCAATGAGTAATACCCTTTTTTAACCAAATAATTTTGAATTCCCCAACCCTGAGAGTCTTTCCTAAACAAATGAATGAGGGTGCAACCTTTGAGCCGAATGATGAGAAGATGAGAGAGGGATTGACGAGGAGTGGGAGGAGCTCCCATATTCCATCCCATCAATTTTTCAGATGTGCTATTCTAGGAGGATATATCATATAAAGTCATTTTCCCTTGCTTCTGAAGCCAAGAAGTGAAGGGGGAAAGGTGAGGGTTTGAAATAAGTGGTGGATTCCCCATAATGCTATCAGATTGAATTAATATATATTTTTCATTTCCTAGTATCCATGTGAGTTTTTTTTGGATTAGGGGAAGAGAAGCTTTCAAAAGACGCTATATTTGGGATCCACCTTGCACCACAATCCCATCTTCTAGGAAGCGGGTTCTCATGCTCGAAAAATATTTATGATAGATCACTCTTTTCCACCATTCATTTTTCCTTGAAATTGGCCTCCAAAGAATCTTGGATCCC
>JASDQU010738970.1:241106-258704 GCA_032191745.1 Picea mariana | reverse complement strand
GTAAAACATGCCAACAATCCTTTGTCCATTCTTCCTGCACCCATGCCATCTTCATTGTTGTACTTGCCATCAATGACAAGCATATGCTACCTGTTAAACATTTCCAACAGTTGGATTCGCCAAGGGACTGTCATTCCACTGAGAAGTTTATCATTCACAATCCACATCAAAGAATAAGACACAAAAACTAAACATTCAGCCATGATTCAATCAACTAAAAGATAAGTAAGGGGTCCATAGACAACATGATAGATTCTTATCCTTCACTCATCATCCATGCACAGAAAAGCAGGGCATTTGAATCTATAGGTCTTTAGACACTGAAGTGACGACTGTCGATTCGGCTCCTGGCCGACTTCTCAGGCAATGACTGATGACTAAAGGGATAAGGGACAGAAGATAAAACAATAATCTTTTCATAATAATCAACAAAACCCACACAAAGAAGTCATTGAAATTAGAAAGTTGGGTTCGAGGGACATCAATTCAGAAAAACAACAAGCAAGTGGATTCATTAAAAGTTCCCTATGGTTGGATCCACTAAAAAATGTATTAGAACATTTCTTTAATATTCCTTAAAAGTTCCCTATGGTTGGATCCACAAAGACCGCATATAATGTAATGCATTAGAATCCCCAAAACAAAGAGTTTAATCTTCATAACCTCACACAAACTTGTTTTAATCACAACGAGGTGAAGGTTTTGCATGAACATGGATTATATGCCATTGCTTTAAACTTCCCATTAGTATTGTTTAAATGTCAGAGTTTTTATAATAATTCCTTTATTGACATGTTAAATGGGATGGGATTGAGGGTTGCCTGTATTCCTAATATAAATTAAATTAAGATGAGGTGGAGCAAATGTAATTTTTCTATATTATATATTTGGATCACTTGAAAGATTCAAGTACAAATTGTTGGATAGTTGTGGATATAGTTGAACTAAATACATAATTTTGAAATATTTTATGGTGACCTAAAGTTACATAAAGGGACCTAATTTTACTATAAACTAAGGGATTTCCACTAAGGGATACATAAATATACCTAATTTTACTATTAACTAAGGGATTTCCACTAAGATATTTATACCTAATTGTTACATAAAAGAACCACATTTTCATTAAGGGATTTCTTAACTATAAACTCCCTAACTCCCTTGCTTGATATAGTTTCCCCATTGAGAGAATGACTAAAACTAGGTACCTAATGTACAGGCACAAGAGACTACTAACATGAAAGATAATTTGCTACCTATTGCTTAATGGGGGTTGGCATAAATGTGCCAATTCTTGGCTAAATCATTTGAGAATGGAGAAGGAGATCACTCTACAGAACATTGATATACCGTTAAAAATACTATTAAATAGAAATTCAATGAAATATCAATTTACTTATGAAGAGTTTTTGATAACTAGAAGGTAGGGATAAAATGTTATTTCTAACATAAAAACTCCCATATGATATGGATTTTCATTAGATAATGTTTCTACTATGAGTGGATATATCAGTAGTGTTAGGTCACATGGCCCTCATAACATTATGATTCCTTGTTTTCTCACATAGTTCCTACCATGTTTAAATTATTCGTACATATCCAACACAAATCCAATAGGTTGTCAATTTGAAGTTATATTATATGAATATAAATATCATCAATGAGATAAGAATTGAATAACTTTGGTCAATATGTCTAAAGTAATAAATGAGTATAATTTAATTAGTTCCCATCTAAGACTCTTTTATTTCTATAAATTAGACTTTATCATCCAAAATGAAGTATTCGTTATAACTATTCCTTTAATTAAAGGGCCTCTACAATTGGAAAAGACCACCAAAGTGGAAGACATTAGAAAATACCACCAAAGTGGGAGACTGGTTCCTTTTTGAGCAGTTTACTACACAAGTAGGTCACTCATGTCTTACACAGAGATGTGACCAAGACTCATGACAATATGTAGGATATGTGAAGCATAGGGGGAGATTTACTTACCCATTATCATTAGGTCTCACTAGATGGTTTCAAGATATTTTTTTGTCAACCTAGTCCAAATATAAATGACTCTTGGCAATGAATATTTCTTTCTCTTGTTATTAAATGAAGAACACAGAAAAATGCAAAACCAAGCGTGAATTACATAATCATGTTAATCATTGAGTTTTTTAATGAAATTTTTGTTTGAGGCCATAAATAAGAAAGCATATATACCATAGCTTGGCCAAACTCACTAACCTAAGGAATCTTGATAGCTTGGCTAATGACCATTACAAATTACCTAAAATAGAATCAATCTATGAATAGATTGACTTATTATAGAAATACCAACATTAACAAAGTAATATAGATTTTCTATTCATGGAAAATATCTTGAATCTTAGTGTTGATTCTTTGTGTAAATGTTTGCTAGAAAACACTTTGAACCTAATCAGTCTATGAATAGGTTGACTCATTATAGAAATACCAACATTAACAAAGTAATATAGATTTTCTATTCATGGAAAATATCTTGAATATTAGTGTTGATTCTTAGTGTAAATGTTTGCTAGCAAACACTTTGAACCTAGTTTTTATGGATTTTGTCACTTGTTATTACTTATTTTTAATAAAAAAAAAATTAAACTCTTGTACACTACGAAATTGTGTTAAAAAATACAATGCACTCAAGAAATAATTGTTCCATATATATAGATTCTTGTTCTTGAACTACAATCATACAATATGACACTAGATTATTCTTTGTTAAGTACAATGCCATATTCACTCTTTGCAATTCATGTCCATATTACTCATGGTTGTTTATATTTGATAACAAAATGAATTCTACCTTTTGCAAGATTGCTTTCAGCTCTTTTCCTTTTCATTTAAAGAGCAATAATGCCACAATACTAGTAAATTACACCAACACACAAAATTTTGTGAATATCGACATCCCCCCCAAAAAAAGTAACTATATTTGTATATACTACCAAAGATCTCAAATGATGAATAAATCCAAGGGATATAGGAAAGTGTCATAAGGTATTTACAAAACTAGTAAAAATAGAGCTTCAAATGGAACTTTTTGCCTTACTAGTCAATGGAATGGATATGTTATTATGTGTTGAATCGTGTAAGAAGTCAAATAGTCAATTAGGTCATAGAGCGACTAAGTAGGAAGTTTTGTTGGGAAGTTCCACTAGGAGATAACCGACCTAATATGGAAGTGATAGATTTACTGAACTATGGATAATTGACTTGAAGATCACATTGAGATAATTAATGGAAATAATGGATGCATGTTTCTAGAAGATGTCAACAAAAACCTAAAAGGTTCTAAAGAATGTTTATTGGTCAATTGTTCATGTAGTATGGTCTATGAGTAGTTGAATTGTTGAGGACTAAGTTGATTGGGGTTCTTGGTAGAATAGCACTCAACGTTACCATGGAATAGATCAATCCTAATGGTTTCTTTGAGGGTGCATATATTAATCTCAATGAATTGACAAAATGTACAAGGGATTACAAGATCAAAAGCAAAATGTGTATGGTGCATCGACAATAACTATTGAACCAATTCATTGTCATTAGGAAGTGGGCATCAAATGACATGTAGAAGTTGAATTGATTGTTCAAGTGGCATGTAAAGAAGAGGAACAATTGTAAAGTTATCTCTTAGAGATGGGCCATAAGAATATGAATTGCTAGAGATTGAGAGAGGGAGGTAGAAGTTTGAAGATTACAATTGACCTCACACACCCACTAATAACATGAGAAATCTTTAGTAAGTGGTGCATAGTGACTTGCTATGCCTTTAATCTTGGCACATAAGAAATCTTGCTTTACTAAGTGGTGCACTCTTATCTGATCACAGATTGGATAATGTTATATTATATAACTTATGAACTGTGCAAATGTTGTATGATGATTGTTCGTATTCGTAATAGAAATTTTTATGAGGTGATGCAAATGTAATATTTGTGAGGCTTAGTTGGAGTTAGAAATCTAGATAAAATATAGTCATATAAGGTGAGAATTCACATTGATTGAGAGTAATCATGACAATAGTTTCAAATGTAAGTGCATCATAACCTATTGTAAACATAGTCATGTGAGTTTTAATGGGATATATATTAAAAAGAAGATGATTTTGAGTGATTCTTAATTGTCACAAAATTTATGGTGGTAATGAAGCCTATTTCTACAAATAGTAATGTGAGTTTTAATAACATATATATTTCAAAGAATATGCAATTGAGTGAGTGTTTTATTTGTCACAAAATTAATGGTTATAAAGGGTAGTTTCTATATATATCCACACTCCCCTCGTGTTGTGGGATGGTCATGCTATCCACACTGCCTAGATGTGTGATGACTAATACTAGTTGTCTACTAGAGATATTAGGTTGAAAGGTTTGAAGATTTCACATTTGGATTATCTCTAGAGTTAGTTCAATATTGTCAAAAATCCAACATATTTCAACAAAGGAAGGGATGGGATATGCGAGATGGAATTAAGGGTTTAAAGGGAGCTCATTGATTTACTTTATTTATTTGTTTGCATTATTACTTGTTAACATTTTAAAAATTACATTAGGAACATCACTTATAAATAGTCATCTACATATGATATATGTGTGTGCTAGCTATGCCTAAATATCCAACACGCATACAATATTATGGTTCAATAAACACATTTGTTACTAATGTCTCTAGGTTATTAATGAATTAATTAATAAGTTGTCAATTTGAAGTTATATTATATGAATACAAATATCGTCAATAAGATAACAATTAGTTCCCATCTTTAAATATTAAATTAAGTTAAATAATTAGTTCCTATCTAAGACTCTTTTATTTCTATATTAGACTTTATTATCTAAAATGAATTATTCATTATAAGTTTTCCTTTAGTCAAAGGGTCACTACAATTGGAAAAGACCACCAAAGTGGGAGACAAGTTCCTTTTTGAGGAGTTTACAATGACAAGAGTCTATGGTTTGGAAGAGAATCCATATCAAAAGTGAGTGTTGAATTTGGTAGAGAAGCCATATCAAGAGACTCAAAAAAGTGAAATTCATTCAGTTATTGACTAAAAATCCAAGTAGATTAAATTAAATATTGATCGGATGAATTTCAAGGAAAAACCAAATCTACATAAGTAGGCGCAAAGACTAAAAATTCAGCCATGAATCAATCAACTCAAAGATAAATAAGGGATATACGACATAGAAAACTCTTATCCTTCACTCATCATCCATGCACAGAAAAGAAGGGCATTTGAATCTATAGATCTTTAAACACCGAAGTGATGACCATCAATTCGGCTCATGGCCGACTGCTTAGGCACGGACTGATGTCTAAAGGGATAAGGGACAAAATATAAAACCATAATATTTTCAAGGGGAAATAATGGTTGAGATAAGTCTAGACAACCTCATTATATAATTAGAATCAAAGAGTTCCAAAACCACTAGAGACAAATAATGTGGTTGACCAAGAAACATTGCCATGGTTTAATCCTTGTGGTGTACCACATGACCAATACACTTGTTTAGTTTCCAAATAGGATTTCCAACAAGCAAAGTTAAGCTAATATTGATCAAGCAAATGATCTAAATAATTAAGTGGGTGAATGGACAAGTATGATCGACAATGTTTCTAATGATCAAACAAATGAAAGAATCATTGATCCTACTATCATTGATAGGGAATTATCACCCAATACATTTCAAGAGGAAGTCAAGAGGAGAATTTGTGAGAAGGATTGGGTTACTTACGAATGTAGGGGTAAACTTTCAAAAATAAGACAAAAGTAATCCAACTCAAAGTAACCTAATTTAAAGTCTAACCAATCCAAATCCCAGTAATCAAAATCAAATAAATCCAAGTATGTGACCACATGGAACTCCTAAAGGAACCCAACCAACTCAAGTTATGAAGAAAAAGTGGTTACTTTAAAGAAAAAAAGTTATGAATTGTTTTTGCATAATTGTATGTTGGATTCTAGGGCATTAAAAAATGTTATGCCAAGAAAATTTATGAAAATATTAGGAATTGAAACCACCAAACCTTATAGTAAACAGCTTGGCAGTTTCATTCCTTGGCCCTGAGATCCTTGAAGAAGAAACCAATGTGAAAATTAATTTGTTTTAAGAAATTCTATCATTTAAATATTAAAATGACATCTTAATGAGAACATATGCATTAAATTTTAAGAGAAAAACTAACATTCCATTATTAGTGATTTTTTTTATTTATATAATTTTCTAATGAATTAAGGTTATATATTTTGGAAGCTTTAATTCAATTTTCTATGTTTCAACATTTTACACCATAAAGTAATATGTTGTGCATGTACCCAATAATTCTTCCTAGTAATGAGATTGTCTTTTTTTATAGATTTCTATTATAATTGACTTGTGATGAGAGGAAAGCATTAGGTTACATCAACCCTTAAATTTTTTCCTTTAAAGAAAAGATAATATAGTTTATTCATCATCTAATTAGTTAACCTCTATGGGGGCGAACTTCTTCAATATTGGTACATTCTTGCATAACTGAGTTTATATCTTAGTGTTGGACAAAGCTTTTCTTATGTAGTATGAGTTATTACTCCTTGGGGGTTGTTATATTTGGTAGTGAGTCAAAGTACCTTCATTTGGGGACAAGTTTGGTATGAGGGGAAAGCACTTCGTTTGTGGTTGTCGCTACCTTCTATTTGGGGACTTGTTAATGCTGTTAGGAGGGTCAAAACAAAAGGGTGACACCTACATGACCATCTCTTGCTTTGGGGGTGTTGTTGTTTATGATTTTTTTGGCCTATATTACTACTTACAGAGTTCGTATCACCTGCTGATAATTGTTGCACACTACAGTCATCTACAGGCAGGCTTATTTTGAGTAGTTTTGCAGAGACAACATATACAAAGAACATATATAAGATTCCTTTTCTAGTATTTTTTATTTTTCTGTGATTTAATTGTATTGATGCCACCAAATATTTAATACAATAAAGCAACAGGGTTATTTTGTTGTTTTTTATATTCTTGTAGCAGAGTTTGTGTTTACTATGTGAATAGAATGTTTTAAATACAAATTGTTTGTCTTAATATATAAACCAAGAACTGAAAACATATATACAGAGAACATATATCAGATTCCTCTTCAAGTATTTTGTATTTTTCTATGATTGCATTGTATTTCTTCCACCAAATATTTAATACAATAAAGCAATGGGGTTATTTTGTTGTTTTTTATATTCCTGTAGTAGAGTTTGTGTTTACTATGTGAGTAGAATGTTTTAAATACAAACTGTTTGTCTTAATATATAAACCAAGAACTGAAACAAAATGTATCAAAAAATTTAGCAAGGTACATTACATCCAACCATACATCCTCCAAAGTATTGTAGTACCACTTTTGTTTCTATCATCCATTCTACTCTCCAAATATGGCCCTGTCCATGTACTGGTACAGGCCTGAATTCGGGCCTATACTTGTACATGGACAGGGCCAAATTTCAAGGGAATGTGTTCTATTACCATTAGTTTATAAGCAACATGTATAAGGTGTGATTTTTAAACGATCAAGCATGTATTGTATATGTAAGCTAGGTTCACTATTAACTATGTATTGGCTGTGTAAGAGTGATTTTAAAAATCTATCATAAAAAATAGATGTAGTCCAATAATAACAACTTAATATTTAAAAATACTAAAAATACACAATTAAGGAAAACATAACAATGGTATTACATAATCACTACTTTCTAAATCTAAATGTATTTACATAATTTCGTAAACGTTGTACTATTTTCTAAATCCCAATGTATAACCTTTCTTTCCTAATTTTGTCAAAGTATATGGTAAATTGACAGGGCCATATTCGACCCTGTCCATGTACAAGTCCAGGCCCGAATTCAGGCCTGTACCTGTACATGGACAAGGCCATATTCGACCTTGTCCATGTACAAGTACAGGCTTGAATTTGGTCCTTTAACTGTACAAGGAAAGGGCCGAATATGGCCCTCTCAACAATCTAAAAAAAATATTTAATTCCTAAACTATAATTGCTAAACTATATTTAATTCCTAAAAAATCTAAAAATCTAGACTATAATTCTGTTATAAATTTTAATGTTATTTTAATAAATCAATCTAATCTAACCATACCTTAATGATGCTCGGTGCTCCAACTTCCACAACAATGTTGCTCCAACGTCCACTGCCCGTCTGCCTGCAGCAAACACCAAGCAGCACAACTTCAAACAACACAGCAACAAACACTCTCCGAACATCACATCAGCAAACACTCTTCGAACAGCACAACAACAAACACCCTCTGAACAACACAACAAAAAACACCCTCCGAACAACACAACATCAAACAATAAACACCCTCCGAACAAAACAACAACAAACACCCTTCGAACAACACAACATCAAAGACCCTTTGAACAACACAACATCAAACACCCTCCCAACAACACAGCTACAAACAATCTCTGAACTCACAAAAACTATGACAGGTGCGATGTACAGGTAATTTATAAACATTTGTTCGGCTGACACATATTTTGGCCGCAAGATAGTTCAGCTGAAACATTATTTCGGTCGGAATATCTTTCGGCCGAAAATATATTACTGGATGAAAAAATATTCGTCGGCTAAAATTGGACATGAAAATCGAGGGCGTCGTCAGGGTGTCATTCGATTTGACATTCAAAGGTTTGACCAAAAGAGTTTTCGACCAAAAACAAAAATAAGTTCAGCCAAAAAAATGATTTTCGGAATGTTGGAGACCCGATTGTCACGAAAGTGTAACCCACCTTCATGATTCCACCCATATATATATATACATATATATATGTATATATATATATATATATATATATATAGATAGATAGATAGATAGATAGATAGATAGATAGATAGATAGGTGCTCATACAAAAACATAGTATATCTATGTTTAGGTGCATATTGGCCATTGAGATTATGTATTTGAATTGCTACTCAAATCTGTACATAACAAAACATTGTAGAGAAATATTGCAATAGGGAATAAACTTAGATGGTATTCTTATCAATTTGATAACATGCAAAGAATAGGTAGAAAGAATAATTGTCTGAATATATTCTTTATTTTATCTATTACCACAGAAACACAGTGATTCAGTAGACTAAAACGTGTGTTGCAAAATTAACTGTCGTATTCAAATGAATCTTGTTCAAAATTTACAGCTAGAGTACCATAGATCAAGAACTCCACATTCTTTTGTGTTGTAAACAAAACCCTAGGAAAGTCTCTACAAAATTATGTATGTAGTTGAAGATTAATGCATGCATAGGTCAGTCAAGGAAGGACATGAAACTCAAATACCTTTCATGCTAAGATACTTCATTCATCCGATTACACCAACTTGCACAACTTGCAAAAGAAGTAAAACAAGGGTTTAGTAACTTTGCTAGCATTTTAGTTCTATGGAAATTAAACAATAGAATAAACCGAGGACAAAACTTATCTTGAGTCCTGATGAAAACCAGATCACCTTTGGTTGCTTGTGAAAAAATATGTCCATGATCCAAGAGGAGGAGGAGTGGACCCAAAACCGACTGATGAGTACCCTCGCAAAACATAAAGGGCCAATCATTAAATTTTTATATATCCATATATAGAATTTTTCTAAAATTAAGGAAGCAGAACAAACATTTAAGTAAAGATATGTTGACTCAAAATTCTTGTATTTTCCTCTAAACCTTTTTAAATTCCCCCCTTATTAACATTCCATGGGTAAAACACCACCATGGTTTATAAATCCATTTGCAAATACCATGTTCACTTTCACTTTTAGCCTTTTCAATCCATTTTCATGTTATTACACTTTTATGTATAATCCACTTTAACTTTTACCTCTTTCCTTTTAATCCACTTTCATGTTTACTCCACTTTCATGTTTACTCCACTTCCACTTAACTTTTCCACTTTTTTATTTATTATAGTCACATTTACATTTGAATACTTACTTACCTTTGACATCAATGACAATAATTTATTCAACACAATTAAGAGATTATCAAAACAAATTATTGACCTTTGGAGGCATGTCAACAATCGGTGCTTCTTAGTCATTCTTATTGCCAACTTCAGTAAAACCCTGTTATCAAAAGGAATATTCAACCCTTATGTAATTCAGAAATGAGTGGAATATAAATATAATCTCAGTTTTAAGAAAGAGAAAGCCTTACCGAATATTTTCTCTCTCTCTTCTCTCCCTTTTGTCCCTCATCAAGTCCTCTAGTTATGCTTCAAAAGTTAGTTTGATTAGTTTAAACTACCTTTAGTTAGATAGTTAACTAAGTTTTAGTTAAGTGGGAAAATTTTCAAATAAATAACTATAACAAGGGTTTTCATAAATAATAACTAATAGGTGGGGACTCTTTATATAACTTTATTGTTTAATTTTCATCATTTTCTTGTACCTACATAAGCTTAAATATGTGTCATACCAAAAAATAAATGAGCATCAATCAACCTCCAAAAAAAATAGTCATGTCATAAACACACTTGTGACTCCCAAAAATAATTTAACCATGCCAAATACATATATGTGTGTATGTGTTTGTGTGTTGTTTGTTGTCAAAAAAAATAGAGTATGAATGTGTATAAATACAACTGCATAGTAAGAGTCATCATATAATAAACTTAAAGGTTTTATTTTTTGTGGGAGGTTGTCCTTGTCTGTCCACTTTCGTGAGATGATCCCACCATGTGTGTCTATAAATATACCTTTGCAGACTTCGTGTATTCATTTTTTGATGCTTCAGAGTGCATATCACCAAAGGTGATATTTCCTAATTCAAATCTATAAGAAATCGAGTGAAAAGTAACAAAATGGGAAGAGTTATTAGATGAACCAGAGCTAGGTGAGAAACCAAGTTGCTTCCCTTTGCTTGGTTTAGGCTCTTCAGATAAAGATTTGGTTTTATTAAACTATTGAAATAACATTGCATTTGAATACATGGAAACAACATGTTGAAGTCGATTCTTAGGAGGTGGTGGTAAAGGTACAATAGGTCAGTTATGATAATAAGGTTGAGGATAATGAATTATTTCACTACAGGCATCAATAACCAGAATTTGAGGCTACAAAGACACATATAGATTTACAAGAATGTCAATGATGCTAGGATTCTACATCAAAATGGATAAACAATATAAGTCTCTTATTTATTCCCCCCTTCCAATCAACGTGTTGTCCTCTATTCCAGTTTCCTCTATTTCCCATGTTATCTATGTTAGATATGTTGCTACCCCGGCTGAAAAATATCATCTATTAAACCTAGAGACTAAATTAGAGTATGTATACAACATGAAGTAAAACCTCAAAGGCAATTTTACATTTAAGATAATTTTAGAAATGGTTCTAACTCAATAAGAAACAAAGCATACAATCAATCAGAGATGAGTGGAAAAAGTAACCCAAAATCAAACTATTTGATCTATTTTGAAACATTTTTAGACTGTATAACTCATACAATTGATATTTATTCAAGAACATGGGATTTGTTTATGCACCTGGTTATGTTATATTGATCAGAAATAAGAATATCACAAAAATTACCAATGAAACAACAAAATATGGAGAATATCATGAAAAAATGACACCTTTGTTGAAACGGGAGCAATTTTCACTTGCCTCTTCAAGGGGGCAATCTCTAGCAGAGCAACGCTCTATTACAATAATTATCAAGACAAAAATTCTCATGCACTGACTCCTATTTATGCTAAATCTATTTACCAAAAGAACAATCTAGAGGAAGATCTTCCTAGAAGTGGAAGATTTTATTAGGTCTTCTTACATTTGACTTGTTCACCTTATTAATAGGCCTTATTTATTAATATCAGCCTTTATTACATAGAAAATATAGTATTCTAACTAAATGAGGGGTTAGAGAGGTTAGGTACCTAACATTCCCTCCCCCTTAAAAACAACCTTGTCCTCAAGTCTTGAGATGAAGAAATGTTTGCAGAATGGTAGCTGACTCCCAAGTGGCATCTTCTTGCTATGTGTCCTTCCACTGAACTAAAAACTCCTTGATAGTGAATTGGTGGAGACGACCCTCGTGTTGGTCCAATACTGCTTGTGGCTGCAACCAAATGGAATGTTCTTCATCCAACTTAGGTAGACTAGAATGAGTTTGGAACCTAGTGTCAAGAACTTTATTTAAGCAGAAAACATGCAAAAAAATATGGAGCTTAGATTGAATGGGAAGATCTAACTGGTAGGCCAATGGCCCCACTCTCTTGAGAATAAAATAAGGACCATAAAATTTGGGGGAGATGTTTTGACAGTGCTAGGATTTGTGTGAAGTATTCTTATAAGGTTGTAGAAAAAGAAAGACATGTTCCTCTTCAACAAATTCACGTTCAAAACAACCCTAATCTGCTTGTTGTTTCATGAAATTTTAAGACATGAACAAATTTTCTTTGAGAGTACGAAGAATGGCCATGCAAACTATAAGAGTTTTATCCAGTTGTTTAACCTCGGAGACATCGAGCATGTATGATATAATTAAGGGTGTATTTTTTCCATAGACTGCTTCAAAAGGAGTCATGCAAGTGTCGGTATGGTAAGAGGTGTTGTGCCACCATTCGACGAGCGGTAACCACTTAAACCATTGGTTTTTTATATCAGATGAAAAACACCTCAAATAAGTTTCCAAACACTTATTTACCGCTTCATTTTGTCCATCAATATGAGGATGATATGTGTTATAGCAAGATTTTCCTCACCCTATGCAAACTTGCACAGGGGGATTTTTTCCATTTCCCTATGCAGACTTGAAGTCCCCTTTTTGCAAATCCAGAGAAAAAAACATGATTTTTCCACATATACACACCCTACCTATATTACAACATGCGTATATGAAGGTTTCACCATTACAACCCACGTACATCAGGATTTGTTCACAAAATTAAAAAATGTTGTCGACTTTCCATGTCACGTCACGAGATCTATGATCCTTGGCCTTCCATATATTGGAAACGTTACCAATCAACCCTTCATTTCAACTTGAAGGCTACAAATGGGCCAAATATGATCTATGGAAAAGAGGAGAACAATTCAACTTTGAGAGCAAAGTTACTATGGAGAAACTATTCACTTCATATTGAGTTTGCATCACTTTGTACTTTTAAGTTTGAACACATTGTTCATCACCCAAGCTCTTCCCTACATGATTGAGAACCTTATTGTCTCTATATTATATGAGCTTTCCTTTGGTGGAGGATTGAAGTGGTGGAGGCCCAACTAGAAGTAACTTAGTTTCTCGGTTATGAACCGTGTCGATACGGAAGTTTGTAATCCATTCACTTATGCTAATTACATTTTAATAGGAATACTCTTTTGCCGGCCAATTAATATCTTACTAATATTTGAATTATTATTCCATGGAAATATTTGTTATGAATTTTGATGGATTATGCTATTGAATCTGCTAACAATATATATTATCACCATATACTTGTGTTTCTTGGTTGTGGAGGAGTAGTTGTAGGTGTATTTCTTTGGGTCAAGTGCTTAATGGTGGACTTCATTGAACGTCTGGACGAGGTAGGCCTTTTATCTTGTCTTTCTAGCATAATTTTTTATAGAGCATACTTGAGCTTAGAGTTGATTTCTGCACTCATTTTCATCTGTTGTGGTTTACCCCTAGCCATAGAGATATTTTCCTCGTAACAAAATTGGAGATCATATTGGGGATGCAAGTGGGATCCCTAGAGTTGGAACAATTATTGTTAGAAAGTGCTAGTAAAAGTTTTGATCATGGTCAGAAACAATAGAATGAGGCATGCCATGGAGTTTGAAGATATTTTCCATAAAAAATTGAGCCACAATAGATGTTGTGAATGAGTGTTGAAGAGCAGAGAAATGAGCATAATTTTAAAGATGATCCACTACTGCCATAATGACTCTTATTTCTTAATTTAGGTAACCCAACAATGAAGCCCATAGAAATATATGTCCAAATAGTAGGTGGAATCTGAATTATTTGGAGTGTGTCTGGATATTTGACTACCTCGCTCTTATTGCATTGGCATGTATCACATTCAGATACAAAGGTGCAGATTTCATGTTTCATACCATCCCAGAGAAAAAAAAATGTTTGACCCATTCATAATTTCTGGTAAAATTGGAATTCCGAGTTATAGGTGTAATGATCCTCCTGGTTACGACAACAACTCTTTAACAGGTGCAATTTTTTTTTTGTTTGAGGTGTGTGCATGCGTGTAAAAGGAACATACACACTTGACTCTACGTTTCCACCCGATGACCGACAAGACGCAACCACAATGAACACAACAGAAGGCTTAAGGCGCACAGCAGGTGGCTGCAAGCGATAAATGACCACTGGGTTATGCACGGTACAAACACAAAGGAAGAATCCATAGTAGTGGATTTTACTATTTCTGCATAGGAAAGCAGGGCGTTTAATCTTAGTTCCCTGCTTCGGAGAGGGAGAAGGTCAGATAGGCTCCTGGACGACTACTCAGGCAGAAACTAGTAATCTTCGTCAGGTGTGTCGCAAGAGTGGAAACCCTGCCTTTAAAGGGCCCGAGACTCTTGATACGACACTGGATTATTTACACAGAAAATGATCACACACACAGACTTATATACTAAGGCTACATGGAGGTGTCTACATCCTACCCGACCCAAGCAGACTAAGAAATAAAAGGTATATATATCCAAGTACTGAAGTAGTTAAGGATTCAACCACATCCTCTACGATGCGCTAGTCAGTGAATGATTACTACCAAATGCTCCATTTAATTTCATTAAGCGACGAGTACATTTAACTTAATTAACCACGCATCACGATAACTAAAATGGGCATTTAAAATTCAGACCAGCTACTCCATTTAATTCCATTAATCGATGTTCCCCAAAAACTAACTTATAGCCACTGATTGTACTTAGTTTAATGACATTACATTATATGTTAACAATTTAACACCATCTCAACCACATTACCATAAAAATATAACAACATTGCGCTACCATTAAAACAACTCCGCAATTAAATTAATCGTCCTTGTATGTTACTTATACCATGAAAGTTACACCCAACATCAATTTCGAGGCACACACCTGGTCCATTAGCCAATTAACATAACTCATTTAATGATCAAGCAAACCATGTCAGTCATACTACATCCATATGATGCTAATCATAACGTCTTCTAGGTTAATGAGAACATCAATACCTAAAAATTAGTACCGTAGCATGCATAACATACTTGTAGCTTAAAGAAAACAAATAATCTTTAAAGCTTGACTTCATTGAGAATCTCCAATGTAACATGTATTATATTGGAAATGATAGCCATATCAATTGAGATTAGAACATTAGCATTATATCAATACACCTTCCATAATAAAGCATTCTTAAACCTATATTAGAACAATATCTAATTGCAAAAACATTACTCATTGTATAAGAGCCATATCCAAGATACATTGCAACCAGCCCTGAATTATTTAAGCAACACGATTGATATTAGAGCAATAGCATTAATTAATACTTAATTTATGTCAAAACTTTCTTCATCCTTTTGAACGAACCAAGATGTACAAAAGAAACAAACTCAACACACAATGGATAATTTTCAAATTTAAAGGAGATGCATCTGCTATACGAACCCAAGTGGACCTGTAGGGAACTAAATGTTCAAATCTGTCTGTCACAGATGCAACGAGTTGTAAAAACAGTTTGAAGGGAAGTCAACTAGTTTACAAGAAAAAATCAACACTTTCAAACTGCGGCAAACCAAGGGCGTTACAATCCTCCACTAGCCCATAGCCCCTTAGAAATTTATTGATCAACAAAAATATTAATAAAATATATATATATATTTAAAAGGTTTGTTCAACCTGCGGCCCAACACCAATCCAACCAGCGGCAGATATCTTAGATCAGCGTAAGGACCGCTGCGTGTATAAAAATCACGACCTGGTGCAGGCCGTAAGGCCCTCCAATTAACGCTACAGAAAGGTGGGGTGTCAACGAGCTAGTTGTTCCTAGAATGCTGCAACGTGTTAGCGTTGAAGCTCGCAACCCGACCAAATTATACATTCATTCCCAACGAAAAGGGTGAGTCTACCCACGCTGGGAAAATCATCAATTTTCGTCCAAAGAGTGACAGGCGAACCTTGAAGGTGCTGCTAGATTCCTCGGGAGGAGTTTTGCTGCCATTAAATGGACGGGAACGGTAGCCAACCGTCAAGACTGAAATGAGAGAAAAACAGGGGTGCCATTCCCATACCAGAAGGGTGGCCACTACGCACTGCTACAGCTCAACGGCTATAATCATTACAAAAATTAAAGTCTGATGGATCGTGTTTGGTTGCTGAGGAGCGGTGACGGGTTGGTAGTATCAAGTCGGTGGTCTCCTATTTAACCAAGTGACGAGTTGCTGGGTCCAACCCATTCTCCTCAGTCAGGTCCTCTTTCTCACTTGTTTTGGATCGTTGTGTGCGCAGGGTTAGAATTGGATGTCGCTTAGTTTTCCCTCTTTTTAATACTAAGTAAAACTTCCATCTACGCCCAACAGTTCCAAGGGCAATCGTAAGGTATATGATAACATCACCATAATTAAAATAGTTTTAACACATAAAATGAAGGAAGGGAATGATAGCTACACACATTCATTAAGGTGGCTACAGGAAAGGGGAGACATGATCCAGCTTCTCGAAAAGATGAACAGGACAGCGTACACCTGCCGCCATCTACTAGTGAGTGTAAGAGTCGGGTTTTGGCAATGGTGGAACCTAAAACTAAGGTAAGGTGAGGCAGTCAAGCATGCCTCTCGCTGGTTTCAATACCACCATCCCATAACGCCGAGCAAGGAGACTTGGGGTTCCAAGAGGGAGCGAGAAAGGGTATCCCATTCAACTAAGGCATATCCCACGGTTCAAGGCCTTCAGGTTCACCTAACACGCAGGCAGAAGGCACTGAGGCAAGCTGCCAATGCCCAAGAGCGGATTTACCGAAGTAAAACCATGAGAACATCACGCGGTTAGCAGGGATAAACGGGTTACAGCAATCACATTGCCAATCACAGAGCGTGATGTTATTACAGTTAGTAAATAGGCCAAACGCAAAGAAGGAAAATATTGGCCCAACCCTTACACAGTGCCAACATAGCCAGGTCAAAAATTTCGTGAATGAGGGGTGCAGAGTTGATCTCCCCAACCCCTCAGTGGTCTACTAAAATTCGGGATTTCACTATCATAGGAATTATTTAGACATGAATTAAATATAACGAACCAGATCAAATGGGTAATTTTTTTTTGCATAATTTCACTATCTCCCATTCTTATTGGATGAAATTCAGTAAACAAATTTACATTAGTTGCAAGTCCGCAGGCTATTATTGATCATCCAACATAATATAACGCAGAAAAAAAACCTTTTTACTTCTGTTCATCATGACCATTTACAATCAGTTTCAGATATAAGCACAAAATTTAATGCATTTTACCCTACAATGAGAAAGCATACCTGTTGCCTTATCGCTAGCTCTGAGCGTCGTCCGCGCGCTCTGTGCCGCTCC
>JASDQU010738970.1:211353-226916 GCA_032191745.1 Picea mariana | reverse complement strand
ATCAGTCCCAAGTCCAGCAACTCCTTCAGTTGAATTTTCAACTCTTGCAACTCTGGGGTCGACATCCGATAAGGCGTTCTTGCTATTGGTTCGGTCCCTGGTTTTAGGTCTATAGTAAACTCCAATTCTCTTTCCGACGACATCGCAGGCAACTCCTCTGGAAATACGTCCGCAAACTCCTTCACCACCGAAAGGTGTTCGAGACCTTCCGCTACTCCCTTCTCGTTTAGCGCGAGGATCGCATAAAGTTTGCACCCCTTGCGCATACTCTCTCGTAACTGTAAGGAAGAGATGAACCGCAGGGAAACTCCCTGGTTCCGTCCTACAATCACACGTCTCTATCCTTCATCATCATCCAAGCTCAACCTCTTCGTCTTACAGTTGAGTATCACCTCATGCGATTCCAACCAATCCATACCAATCACGACGTCGTAAGATCCTAAGATTGTGATGTACAAGTTGACCCTCATGACAAACTCTCCCAGGTTAAGGGCACAACCCATAACTTTTCCTCCAACCTTTTGTTTGGCTCCTGAAGCCATCTCTACGAAGCTAAACTTGTTCTGTTCGACTGCCTTTACCTTAATCCTTTTTAGCACTGCACCAAAAATGAAACTCTCAGTAGCACTTGGGTCTATTAAAATACTAAGGGTCTGGTCAGCGACAGTACCTGTCGGCTCAAGCACAGTCGACTGGTGCTCTTCCTGGCGATTATTCACCACTGCATGAATCCGATGGGCCTTGTCCATATCCCCCACGGTAGTGGGTCCGGCTGATCCGGACACTCTGGTCCTCTCTACAAGATAATCACGCTGGTAGTGTGGCTCCCCACACACCCAACACCCCTTCTTCGGCCCAATAGTCCTGGTACCCGAAGTAGAAGACGACGGCCCACTGGCCTAGAACCCTGGTCTGTTCTGCTGAACAAGCCTAAACTGTTGCTATTGCGGGCGACACTGCTGCTGTTGCTGTGGTCCTCGATAAGGTGTTCGCTACTGAGGTGGTAGTTGTCGGGGTGTAGTGAAAGTAGATCCTCTCTGGAAATGATGATATCCTGGTGTATGTCTCGTTGGTGTATGATGTTGCGGTGTACCAGATGAACCCTGCCCGGCTGGTCTCGCTGGAGTCCTGGTCTGACCCCCACTGATAATCTCCTCCTCTGCTATGAGGACTTTTGGACAACGTCGTGCAAAGTTTGAGGCATCAAGATCCTAACCTTTGCACGCAGGCTGCCGTTAAGGCCAAACACGAACCTGTTGACTTTGAGCTTCTCAGTGTTAAGGTGCAGAGCATACCGGAGCAGCTCCATAAAACGTGCCTCGTACTTGGGCACCGTATGACCTCCCTATCGTAATGCGTTGAACTCATTGAGCTGATGCTCAATGAATTCCTCTGAAAGGTACCTCTCTCGGAACCGTTCCTCGAACAGTTCCCACGACACATCTTTAACGGCCATGTTCAGCTGCGGCAGGAGCGTCTTCCACCATAGAAGAGCGCTCCCCTTCAGTTGAAAGACCTTCATGCGGACCTTCATGTTGGAGGTATAATCACAAAGTGCGAAGCACATCGCCATATTCTCCAACCATGCCTTAGCGGTGGCACCATCTGGGGCACCAAAGAACTTGGGAAATTTAACCTTCTCGATTTCACGGTGAATGATATCGATAACGGTCGGTGTGCGCAGCGGAACCTCAGCGGGTGCCGGGGCCCTGGCCTCGTCTCTGTCCAATTAGTTGATCAAAGCCTCAGACATGCGCTGAAAGGATTTCATCATCCCAACAACATTTCCAACCGCTATCTTCTCCTGTCCAAGAACTTGCTCGCCTCCCTAGGGGTTAGACCCCTCAGGCGTGGATGCTACTGGAGGCGTCACGCCTCCTCCCCTAGCACCCCATCATCTGCCTCCGCGACATCCTCTAACCATGATTTCTTGCATGCACACAATCAACTCAATCAGCAACAGTATAATAAAATCAATCGTGACAATGGAAGCCGTAGCAAATCCCAAGTCGCGGGTCGAACTCGCTCTGATACCATATGTAACATCCTCCTCGTTACGACAACAACTCTTAACAGGTGCAAATTTTTTTTTTTTTTTTTTTAAGGGGTGTGCGCACATGTAAAAAGGAACAGACACACTTGACTCTATGTCACCACCTGACGACTAAAAGACGCAACCACGATGATCGCCACAAGAAGACAAAGGCGCACAACAAGTAGCTGCAAGAAATAAGCGACCCAAGACATAAGGCACACAACAAGTAACTGCAAACAATAAATAACCAATGACATAAGGCGCACTATAAGTAATTGTGTTAGCAACATTACTTGCCTTCGGCATAGGGAGATCCGGGTCTGCAGGTTGCACAAGAATTGCCCAAGCGCAGTGCACAGAAGAAGTCCTTTTCGGACTTAAAATCAAGCGAGCGGGCATTTTGTTTTCGGGGGCGAGGATTCATCGACGAAGCAGATCGACGGTCGGTGGGTAATCGTAGTTGTCCCGAGTATAGCGCAAAGTTTTTCAAAGAAGTGAGCGATCGGATTTCCTCGGGGGTCAACCTTCGCTGACCAGTGCGTCTTGGGACTTCACGAGGGGAGAATGCCAAAGTTCCACACTCCCACTCGCGAGGCCGCGAGCTGCGAAAGGCGCTAGAACTTAAGCGCTACCCGACGGTTACATGTGGAGGGTCCTGACAATGCAAAAGGCTATACTTACTTCCCCCCCTCGTGTCTCGAGACTTCGTGAAAGGGGAGCACAAAGGCTCTACCTTCCAACTCGCAAGATTGCGAGTTGCGAGAGCCTTTGAGGTTGGGCCCATGGTCTTGGCACCCGGTCACGAAGGAACATGCCCGAGGAAAGACGCCAGCGCGCACAACGTGATAAGGCAGGGCCCACAACACTGACAAGATTATCCGGGCCATCCGATCTGGATAGACATGTGGTGCGCGATTAAGCCGCTTCGGCATTTCGCTCCTCGCGACTCCAAAACGCAAAGGGTAGCTCCATTATGTCCCGATGCGCTAGGTGATGGGAGAGTCCGTGACCCGGGCCCATGGTATCGTCGGGAGAATTAAGAGCCGTCAAATCTAGAAGGACACCTGGCGCAGGATTAATCCATCTCGGCGTTTTTCCTCTCGTGACTTCAAAGGCACAAAGAACATTCATCCTTATTCAAGAACGTCACAGTCCACGGTCACCCGAGAAATTAAAAGAGCTAAGCAGAAGGGGGGCTAAAGGTGTTGTGTCTAGTCGCTGAAAGCATCGTCACGATTTCCAGATGCCGTCAGAAGCGATTTCACTCCTGGTTTTCGCTTGAAGTAAATAAAGATAAGAAAGAGTATTTGAAGCCTCCTTTCATTCATTTAATGAGGGAATGGAGAGTTTGGCAAGACGTCCGCTCACAGATGTCCTGTGTACCGATTTTCTCAAAGAGGCCATGCCGAGGTCCTCAGCTTGACAGAAAGTTTGCGCACACTAGCCGAGCGCTTAATGGCTCAGCTACCCTCCTTACAGAAGCCATGCATAGTCAAGGTGGCATTTAAAGAAAGATATTGGTATGAGTTTGATTGAAGGGACACCAAGCCTTGGGTTGACTAGGCACGCCTCTGNACTGATACTCTGGTTATGTATGGACTTTTGAGACTTCTTGCCTTATGAATGCCAGTTTCTTTCATGTCTTTGTTTACACTGTGTTAGAGTAACTCAGAATTGGAGGATCCAGTTGAGCTGTAACTATTATAGGATGATGTTCTCATGGATCACTGTAATAGTTGCGCTGTCTCTAATCAGTTCTTGTGATTTTCCTAGCGCTGAGTGACTTGGAATTGGAGGATCCAGTCAAGTCCCCTTTCAGTTCCCTGAGACCCTAAACCAAGAGGATCTTGCATTCAGAGTTTTTCTTCTGTGAACCACTGAAAGCCTGTTGCCCAAAGCTGTTTGTTCACTTTTCTTACTAAGTCTTCCACCTGCTTATCTTTTAATCAACCCACTGGCTCAAGTTAGGATTCCAAACCTCCTTGTTCTTTACGTACCAGATACAATCCCCGAGTTAGAGTGATATCTCCTCGAGTCTCTACCCATTTGATCGCCCTTTTATCGAAACGTGACATTAAACTAATGGGTGTCGGGCTCTGCTCCTGCAAGCAATCCAGGAGTGACTTCCGACGATAACATTTCTGGCACCGTTGTCGAGGACGAAGTTGAAGATTTTCCCTGGGAAGAATGATAACGATCAGCTGATTCTGAAGGTGCATCAGATATCAGAACTATTGAGATTGCTACTGTGCACCTAGCGACTCCACTGTGACGACTCCACTGGGAAGAACCTGCTCTATTAGTTGTGGCTTTCAGAGGTAGACATACGCAGTCTCATCCACAGTTGCCTCTAGCTACACCTGAATCTGATCCAGAAGCAGTGCTCAGGAAAGGAAAGGCCCCTGAAGAAGAATTTTCCATCGCCGAACCCGGTAATCCGCCATCTCCTTTCGTAAGAACTCCATTTTCTCCTCCTCATATTCTTGACCAACCTCCTTCCGAGGTTTCTCGTTTCCTAAACTTCGAGAGTGTTCCTGCTAAATTTTCCCCTTCTGGTCTGGTACTGGAGGGACGAGACCTTGTCACTCCCCTCTCCCCTAAAACTGTACCTTGGCGTTGGGCCGGGACCACTGAAGATCTTCCCGCTCCTATCTTTACTACTCCTGTGCAAAGAGAAGCACCTGCTGACTTGAGCTTGTTAGCCTTCTCCTTAAATCCCCTTTTGTTTCCCACTCCACTTTGAAACTCATTCCAAATAACGCCTTCGCGAACTCCTTCTCCTCCAAGTTCTCCTCCATCTAATATCCCTATGGATGGTGCTAATCCCCCTCTGAATAGAATGGACACCATAGTCGCTGCCAGATACACTCCCTTAATCCTACCCCATCCTATGCATCCGCTCCCTGCCGGAGACTACTTGAAGTATATGCCCAAGTTTACTGGGGAAGGGGACATAACCGCAGAAGAGCACCTGGCTGCTTTTTACAGTTATGCAGACAAACTGAACATTGAAAATGAAGATGTCTGGATGAGAGTTTTTGTCCAGAGCTTGGATGGCGAGGTGAGGAAATGGTTTAGAGGACCGGCCCCCGGATCTATTGCTGGTATCGAAGCCCTGGATGGTGCTTTCCTGAGGCAGTGGGGAGATAGGAAGGATTTCATGTATTACATGATAGAGTTCGGGTATTTGAAGAAGATGGATGGAGAATCTGTCTCTGACTTCTCCAAAAGATTCAATAAGATGTATAACAAAATCCCTGCCGAGATAAATCCTTCAGAAGCCTCAACCAAGATTTCTTATGCTAGTGCATTTGGCCCCGATTTTTGTCTGTTGCTGAGAGAAAGAAGAGCCACCACCTTGGCTCAAATGCAAGACGCAACCATAGAAGTGGAATCCAATGTATTAGCAGCCGACAGACTGAGGAACAAGGCCGATGCAAACAAGAGAAAAGGAAGGTCGGAAGCCTCGACTTCTGACCCATCGGTGCCCCACCCTCAAGTGGATGAACTGACCAGGATGGTGAAATCTCTGTCTGCGGAGATGGAGATAATGAGGGTGGAAGGTAGGCAAGAATACAAGGGCCCTCTAAATGCCGAAAACAAGGGAGGTTTTAGGAGGCCATACAATTTTACTCCCACGAATGTGCAAAGAGAGAGGGGAAGAGACAGGGAAGACCAGAAAATTCAGGCCCCTTTCCAAAACAATTTTGTGGCCAAGGGGGAAGAAGGGGAGGCAGATGAGCTTGATCTTGAAATCCACTACTTCGAAGACACTCCTCCTTTTCCTCATCTCACTCAAGTAGCTTATGAGGAGTCTCTCATGGATAGTAAACTGAATGAATTGAGCAAAGGAGATAAGGCTACTCGTGGCTGAGGCAGGTACAACCTGAGGTCCGACAAGAAGACAATAGCACCTGATATTCCTAAGCAGTCCACTAGAACAGATAAACCTGCTAACGAAGTAGCAAATGGTCACTGAGGTAAGAAATCTCAACCCCTCTCTCCCATTTTCCACACTCATTCCCCTGAAATAAGAGAGATTCCAAAGCTTACATCTTCTTTCAATTTTGAGCATGAGATTCAAAAGATCAGAATCCCTGTGCCCCTCACTGAGCTAATTAAACATGGAGAATTTAAAAAATGCTTCTCTGATATTTTACAGTCTGAAGCCTCATGCCCTCCCACAGACTCTGTAAACCTCCAAGATGAAAAGCTAGCAGTTGTCCTAGGACCCATGGTAGAAGACATAGATGATTCATCCCCTCCCTTCTACACTTCCCTGAACATACATGATAAAGTGCTGCATAATTGCCTTATGGATTCAAGGGCCTCTCACAACCTCATGCCCAAAACTGTCATGGAGGAATTAGGACTAGAAGTCACCCGAGCCTATCATGACCTCTATTCTTTCGACTCCATGAGAGTTCAGTTTCTTGGAGTTATTAAGGACCTGGTTGTGACCTTATTTCAACTGCCCATGAAAAGTGTGGTCATGGATATCGTAGTGGCCAATGTTCCCCCCAAGTTCGGAATGTTGTTATCAAGATCTTGGATAAAAAGACTGGGGGGAACCTTGCAGATGGACCTCACGTACGCTACTATCTCAGTGTTCGAAGGAGAGCATAGAAGACTATACAGAGAAGCCCAGCTGGCCTATATAATCAGCGACGAAGCCAACCCTACCAATCATCCCATATTTGCCTTGGACATTGATTTAGGCTCCTGTTTGCTAAAACTCACCCATGCCCCCAAGCCTCCTCTCAAACTCAGAAACCAACCCACCATTTCCCCTAAATTTCCTCCCTCCATCACTCCCGTGTGGAAAATGTTCTTTGATGGAGCCTCCTCCAGGGAAGGCGCTGGAGCTAGGGTGATTTTTGTGTCACCAGCTCAGGAAACCATATCTCTATCATACAAACTAGAATTTGAAGCTACCAACAATGTGGCAGAGTATGAAGCTCTTATCCTAGGGTTAAGAGCTGCAAGGGAAATGGGAATTCAGGAAGTCGCAGTGTTCGAAGATGCAGAGTTGGTGGTTCAGCAGATCAGGAACGCTTATCAGGCTAAGCATCCTCGACTCAGGAGTTACAGGAATGAGGTTTGGGACCTTATTGACAGTTTCTTCTCAGCGTTTAATATTTCTTTCATCCCAAGAGAGGAGAACACCATGGCTGATTCCTTGGCCACATCAGCAAGTAATTTCAAAGTACCCTTTCCGCCTAAATTTAGATATGATGTCGAAGTGAAATACAGGCCCTCCATACCTGACAACATCAAACATTGGAAGGTATTCGAGGATGATCTCAATATCAAGAGGTTCTTAGAGACTGTCGAGGAATTTTCAGAGATGCATATCGACCAAGACTCTATCTCTGAAGAAAGGCTTGATGGGGGTAAATTTTTGAATAAGATTGCAGAGCGTAACATTGTGCAGCTGCCCAACAATCATATTCCAAGGGGACTGGTTCCTTTGGAAAGGCTTTTTGATGGAAATAATGTGTCATTAAAAGGAGAGACCTCGGAGGATGACATTGGTACTATTCAGTGCAACATTGGTACCGAGAATGAGCCAAAGTTTGTCAAATTGTCAAGAAGTCTAACAAAGGAACAAAGATCTGAATACATCGAACTTTTGAGGGAATTTGCTGATGTGTTCACCTGGGCCTATGAAGACCTCAAAACCTATGACACCTCTATCATCGAGCATAAAATCCCATTAAAAGAAGATGCAAATCCGTTTAGGCAGAAGTTGAGAAAGATCAACCCTATGTTGCTGCCCATCATGGAGAGGGAAGTGAAGAAGCTTCTTCAAGCTCAGATCATTGTACCGCTGAGATATTCAGAGTGGGTGGCCAACTTGGTGCCAGTAAGGAAAAAGAATGTATAGATTCAGCTCTGTGTTGACTTCAGAAACCTGAACAGGAGCTCACGGAAGGATAACTACCCCTTACCAAAGATGGAGCATATACTACAGAGGGTAACAGGAGCTTCCAGGATGTCCATGATTGATGGTTTCTCGGGCTACAATCAGGTCTCTGTTCTACCTGAGGACAGGGAAAAGACGACGTTTACCACTCCATGGGGCACATTCATGTATGCCAAGATGCCATTTGGATTAATGAATGTAGGGGCAACGTTTCAGCGTGCCATGAACATAGCTTTCGTCGGGGAAAAAGACAAATTTGTGGTCATCTATCTGGATGACATCACAGTGTTCTCAAGGTCTAATAAAGAACACTGTCGTCATCTTAGGAAACTTTTCATGAAATGCCGAAATTTTGGCATTTCGTTAAATCCTAAGAAATCTATGTTCTCCATGCAGGAGGGAAAGTTAATGGGCCACATAGTATCAGCGGAAGGAGTCAAAATTGACCCTAGCAGAGTTGAAGCAACGCAAGCTCTATCAATCCCGAGGTCCAAGAAGGAGGTCCAATATTTCCTTGGTAAGATTAATTTTCTGAGGCGGTTTGTGCCTAACTTCGCTGAGGGGGTAAAGCTTATAACAGCCATGCTGAGAAAGGGAAATGAAGTGAGGTGGACTCCTGAATCGTGACATTCCTTTGAGCAAATAAAGAAAGCCCTGACTGAAGCTCCTGTGCTTATCAGTCTCGACTACTCAAGGGATTTCCTTATTTTCTCCTTTGCCTCACCTGACACGGTGGCTGCTGTTCTATTACAGGCAAACAATATTGGGCTAGAGCAACCTATTGCTTATTTCAGCCGAGCATTGAGGGATGCTGAAGTCAGGTATGACACTATGGAGAAGTAGGCCTATGCTCTAGTAAAATCCCTCAAAGATTTTAGAACCTACGTCCTGCAGTCAAAAATCATCGCCTATGTCCCCTCGGCTTCTATTAAAGACATTCTTATTCAGACAGACATAGATGGGAGAAGGAGTAAATGGATAGCCAAAATTCTGGAATTTGACCTGGAGATAAGGCCCACCAAATTGATCAAAGGCCAAGGTTTAGCCAAGCTGTTGGCTGAAGCAAACTGCCAAGCTTTGGGGGTAAGTTTCATAAATGAATGTTCATGAATACAGCAGGGTCGGCCGTCTGAAAGAGACCCTCAAAGGGAGCCCCCATTAGCTCGATGTCCTTGGTATAAGGATGTCATATACTTTCTACAAGAGTTGCGGCCCCCAGAAGGCCTGCAAAAGAACAAAGCAAGAGCTCTGAAGCTCAAGGCAGTCAGATACTGCCTGATTGATCAAGTGTTATACTAGAAAGACCCCCTGGGGGTATTGTTAAGATGCTTGGATCCACGAAAGGTCGACCAGACCATGGCCGAATTTCACAGCAGCTTATGTGGAGGGCACCATTTCTGGAAAGCCACAACCCACAAAATCCTTAGGGCTAGATACTACTGGCCTACCGTGTTCGCGGACATCTGCAAGAAGGTCAGGACCTGCATCAAGTGTCAAAAATTCATAGGAAAGCAGCAGCTCAAGTCTCTGTCGTTAAACCCAGTGGTGGTTTCAGGACCTTTCCAGCAGTGGGGCCTAGATTTCATTGGAGAAATTCACCCTGCTTCCATTGGTCAGCACAAATGGATCCTGACGGCTACTGAATTCTTTACCAAGTGGATCGAAGCTATCCCTACCAGAAATGCATCCCACAAGGTAATCATTGGGTTCCTGGAAGACCTCATCACAAGGTTCAGTTGCCCAAGTAAGATTGTCACCGATAACGCAACCACTTTTGGGTCTGAACCATTGGCCAAGTTCTGTGAGCAGTTCAAAATCAAAATGGTTCATTCCACTCTGTATTATCCACAGGGCAACGGTTTAGCAGAATCCTCCAACAAGAGCCTGATAAGGATCATCAAAAGATTGTTGGGATATAACAAGAAGGCCTGGCATTCCAAATTAAAATTTTCTCTATGGGTCGACTGAGTGACCACAAAGAGATCTATCGGCATCTCTCCTTTCCAATTGGTATATGGAGCGGAGGCTGTTTTCCCCTCTCATTTAGCCATTCCTGTAGCAAAATTCCTCCAAGACCAGCAGGAGGAGCCTAATGACATGATCAGAAGGATTCATCAGCTAGTGGAAGTCCAACAGGTCAGGGAGAAAGCGATGGGTAGAATTCAGGACCATCAGCAAAGAATCAAATAGGTTTTCGATAAGAAAGCCAAAAAGGAAGGATTTCGGACAGGAGACTTGGTGCTGAAATGGGATGCTTCTAAACAAGACAAGGGAAAACACGAAAAATTTGAATCCCTGTGGATCGGTCCTTTCAAAATCTCTGAATTCTTCTCAAATAACACATATCAGCTACAAGATTTGGAAGGCGGAGAAGTTTTTGGCAGCCCAGTAAATGGGCATTTTCTTAAAAAATGTTTTGTCTGAACCTTTAGTGGCTCCTATGTTTTGTATATATTTTCCTTTCTATTCTTTGCTTTCACTTTTATTGTTTCGGCTTAGTAAATGACTCCATAACCCGACAGTAAGGCACTGGAACTGCAAATCAATCCTTAGAGCATCGCGGGGACGACTCTATTCCCCCATGGAGCCTAATGTTAGCAACATTACTTGCCTTTGGCATAGGGAGATCCGGGTCTGCAGGTTGCACAAGAAGCGCCCAAGCGCAGTGCACAGAAGAAGTCCTTTTCAGACTTAAAATCAAGCGAGTGAGCATTTTGTTTTCGATGGCGAGGATTCATCGACGAAGTAGATCGACGGTCTGTGGGTAATCATAGTCGCGCTGAGTATAGCGCAAAGGTTTTCAAAGAAGTGAGCAATCGGATTTCCTCGGGGGTCAACCTTCGCTGACCATCACGTCTCGGGACTTCGCAAGGGGAGAATGCCAAAGTTCCACACTCCCACTCGCGAGGTCGCGAGCTATGAAAGGCGCTAGCACTTAAGCGCTAGCCGACGGTTACATGTGGAGGGTGCTGACAATGAAAAAGGCTATACTTACTTCCCCCCCTCGCGTCTCGGGACTTCGTGAAAGGGGAGCACAAAGGCTCTACCTTCCAACTCGCGAGATTGTGAGTTGCGAGAGACTTTGAGGTTGGGCCCACGGTCTTGGCACCCGGTCACGAAGGAACATGCCCGAGGAAAGACACTAGCGTGCACAACGTGATAAGGCAGGGCCCACAACACTGACGAGATTATCCAGGCCGTTCGATCTGGATAGACACGTGGTGCGCGATTAAGCCGCTTTGGCGTTTCACCCCTCGCGACTCCAAAATGCAAAGGGTAGGTCCGTTATGTCCCGATGCGCGAGGTGATGGGAGAGTCTGTGACCTGGGCCCACAATATCATCGGGAGAATTAAGAGTCGTCAGATCTAGAAGGACACCTGGCGCAGGATTAAGCCATCTCGGTGTTTCGCCTCTCGCGACTTCAAAGGCACAAAGAACAGTCATCCTTATTCGCGAACGCCGAAAGCCTCTATGGGAATAAAAGCAGGGTCATGGTCCACGGTCACCCGAGAAATTAAAAGAGCTAAGCAGAAGGAGGCCTAAAGGTGTTGTGTCTAGTAGCTGAAAGCATCATCATGATTTCCAGATGCCGTCAGAAGCGATTTCGCTCTTGGTTTTCGCTTGAAGTAAATAAATATAAGAAAGAGTAGTTGAAGCCTCCGTTCATTCATTTAATGAGGGAATGGAGAGTCTAGCAAGACGTCCGCTCACATAGGTACTGCGTACCGATTTTCTCAAAGAGGCCATGCCGAGGTCCTCAGCTCGACATAAAGTCTGCGCACGCTAGCTGAGCACTTAATGGCTCAGCTACCCTCTTTACAGAAGCCATGCATAGTCAAGGTGGCATTTAAAGAAAGATACTGGTACGAGTTTGATTGAAGGGACACCAAGCCTTGGGTTGACTAGGCATGCCTCTGTGAGGCGAATTTTCCTGAGTATATAGACTCAGTCTTTGTATTGTTGTGGGGATCGATGGTTGAGCAGAGCTTCCGGTTGTAAATCTTTAATGAAGCACTGATACTTTGGTTATGTATGGACTTTTGAGACTTCTTGCCTTATGAATGCCAGTTTCTTTCATGTCTTTGTTTACACTGTGTTAGAGTAACTCGGAATTGGAGGATCCAGTCGAGCTGTAACTATTATAGGATGATGTTGTCATGGATCACTGTAATAGTTGCGCTGTCTCTAATCAGTTCTTGTGATTTTCCCAGTGCTGAGTGACTTGGAATTGGAGGATCCAGTAAAGTCCCCTTTTAGTTCCCTGAGACCCTAAACCAAGGGGATCTTGCATTTAGAGTTTTTCTTCTACGAACCGCCGAAAGCCTGTTGCCCAAAGATGTTTGTTCACTTTTCTTACTAAGTCTTCCACCTGCTCATCTTTTAATCAACCCACTGGCTGAAGTTAGGATTCCAGACCTCCTTGTTCTTTACGTACCAGATACAGTCCCCGCGTTAGAGTGATATCTCCTCGATTCTCTACCCATTTGATCGCCCTTTTATCGAAACGTGACATTAAACTGATGCGTGTCGGGCTCTACTCCTGCAAGCAATCCAGGAGTGACTTCCGATGCTAACAAACTGCAAACAAATAAACGACCAAACTGGGTTATGCACATTACGATCACAGAAGGAAGAATCCATGGTAGTAGGTTTTACTATTTCTGCACAGGAAAGCAGGGTGTTTAATCTTAGTTCTCTGCACCAGAGAGAGAGAAGGTCAGATAGGCTCCTGGCCAACTGCTCAGGCAGAAACTAGTAATCTCCGTCAGGTGTGTCGCAAGAGTGGAAACCCTGCCTTTAAAGGGCCCGAGACTCTTGATACAGCACAGGATTCTTTACACAAAAATAATCACACACAAACTTATATACTAGGCTACAATGAGGTGTCTACATCCCGCCCGACACAAGCAGACCAAGCAATAAAATGATTACAACCAAGCACAATAATACTTAAAGAAACCACGACCACTACGGAAGGCGCAAGTCAGAAGAGTTCTGACAACAATCAACTGTGATTAAACAAGGTATTATCAACGACTCAACTAGTATTAGTTACACATCCATTTACTCCATTTAAATCACATTAGTTGACAAGTTACCCTACCCAACCTTGAAATGACGTGATTTAACTAAGTGCAAATTCCCATTTACTAACTCACACTAAGTTAAGATACACAGTTCAAGGACCTTAAGTTTAGGCTTCATCAAAGACCCCAAAATTTATAATAATAATTGCAATAAAATAACAATGACATTTACCTTCTATGAGTCATCTAACACTAACATCACTCTGTATCTTGTATTGCAAAAACATTACTCTTACATAATCTAAACAACCCATTACCAGGACATTACCTTTACCTGTTGTATTAACAATAAAATTTTACAGTCTCACTACAATTACACATTACTATATCAATTTATGATATCCCAAACAGTAAAATTCAGAAACCTTTCCACTAAAATCAGTATCCTTACCCTTGTTACTACCACATTTTAATATCCTTAGCAATACTTTTATATAATGTTAACATTACATCCTATTTTAAAATGTGAGAACAATCTAAAACAAGGGTCTTATAATTAGGTAAAACCATAATATTATTTTGCAGTCAACCTACACTTATAGTTCACTTTAACATTCATGTTCCCAAGACAGTCACAATTCGCTTTATTTATTGCCTTCACACTACGATAACAGCTGCAATAGATAACCCAATGGGCACATTCTAAAAATCACTCTGATTGGTAATTCTAGTAATTATTAATGTTCTAAAGTAATAATCATTATACACTTAGGCAAAAGTAATCTAGGCAGAAGAATGATTATTATTATTTTTCTTGGGGCAGAATAATAATGATTAAATCCTTTCACGATTATTTCCTTATAATTGTCATCATATTGTTCTGATTTAATATTCCTTATAATAATTTAGGCAGAATAGTAATCTAGGAGGAATAATGAATTAAGGATTTAGGTGGAATAATAACCTATCATTATATAAATAAAATCACTTTAATTTTCTTCCTGGTGCAGAAGCATTCCAAAAGCTGTTCATCAATTAGAGATCTAGAAATCTGTAACGATTTAGTCTAGGTGGTGGTAACAGAAGAGGTTGAGGTCAAAAAATCCATTTAAAATGCTATCTAGTTGTTTTAGTTCCAACGTCCTGTGCAACGAATTAAGCATGAGATGCTAGATTAAAGGCTAAAAGGAGACGCAAGGTTAAGGTTGAAAGCTCAACCGTGCGCTATCTTACCTCTCCAATGAGGAATTCTGCAAAAGGTAAAACGAAAGTTTCCTTACCTAGAATCTCTACCACTTGTCAAAATCTCTATCACGGGTGTGGTCCGTCTGAAAATCCCTAGAGCAAGCGCTGGTTTAGCAACACTGTAAACTGTAATCTCCTTTTTGGTAAACACTTTAATCCGACCACACGGATGGCACGTCTGACTGCGCAACAAATCTGGAGCTGATCCAGTCGTACTGAGCGATCATTATGTACAATGCGATCAGGGGGTTACCTAATCCTAATTATGGTTAAGGGCATGATGTCCCAGCAGTTAATGGCTACACAACCCAAGCATAAACCATCAGCAAGGAACTTAATAATGCCGCCTATACGTCGACAAGATTCTGTCGAGGATTTACTACACAGCTAAAGTATGACACGAAAAATCAAGGAAACCACGCAGTCGTTACTCACGCCCGTGGCAGGGGTAAAATCTTAGATAGCCATATGCGGATGCTGAGGTGAGGGTTATAATATTGAGATTCGGTAAGGGAATATCGAGCAGTTCCCGGGTACAGTCGCAGCTATCAGCGTAGGGAAAAATCATCACAGTTCAACAATTTTATAAAAATCCGAGAGCCAACAACCACGCAGTCAAGTTGGGGCAATCGTTGCATAGTCTGGAGGCAGGGACGTGGGTCTTCTTCCCCAACGCATAGAAATTTCTCAACACAATGCAGAGAATGAGTAACCTCAACGCAAATATTAGATTGGGTGGAAACACGCGAAGTTTAAATGCGGTGTGGGATTATGTGCAGGTTTTTAAATTCATTTACACGGCTTCAAATTTGATAATCATCACCTTATTGATATAGATTTACCACTGAGATTATGAAGGACTGGACATTAAATCTTCCATATGAACAAAACCAATATGTAGTGTCTCTGAAATAGAAAAATGGTTCTTTTATTTTCATTGAGAATAGGTATCTAGTCATACTCACATTAAATAACGCATTTGACTGACTGAATGTGTTTTCTGTGGCAGCGATTCGTTGTATCTCATCGTCCAGACGAGGAATGGATAGTCTTGAACAGTGATAGTGTTATGCGTGCATGAAAATTTTAGAACATAACCACAAATTTGATAACCACGAAATTGATAACCACAACACGCAGAGCCTATCGCCAGCCATCCACGGCATGCAAGAAGGAAAAACGAATTCACCAAGGACCAATAATGCAGTAACCATAAACCCAAAACAAATTTTCCAGAAACTATAAAACTGAACCGTATATAAAAAAAACGAAATGTCCAGATACAGTTTACCAGAACAGATTCAAATGAAATTCCAGAACAGATTGCCA
>JASDQU010738970.1:179588-194176 GCA_032191745.1 Picea mariana | reverse complement strand
TTACAAAATGAAATCTACCTAAGGCAAAGCTGATGGAATTAAGATAGGGTTCACCCCAAAAATGCAAGGGTGGATTCGAGTGTAACACACACAACCCCTGAGTAAATTTCCTAGGGATGGGGCATCGAAATTGCGTTCTCCTTAAGTGGTCAAATCATTCATTCGGGGTCTCTATCACATTATGCATGTCCATATCTTTCCAACCATGGTCTCCATGCTCAAAACCGAGCTCAGAACTGGCTAATATACCTTTCTGAGGTTCTTCGGGCGTTCATTGGTTGAGGGCCACGTGGTGCCCATGTGGTTCCACCTCACATGTGTTGTTTCTAAGTTCCTTCCTCCATGGTGAAAGACCATCCACCATCTGATCCCATGAATGGACTTAATCTCTTTCTCATAAATTAATTGTGGAGGAATTCAACATTTCACGCCTCTTTGCTATCTACGCATGAGATCTACCGAAGTTTCAAACTTCTGAAGTCCCATAAGCTTGCCACATGGCTCCGACCTTCGAGCCGTTCGGTCTCTCTACCATACCACACCCCAACCCTCTAGAGTCCCGAATTCTTGAACTCCCAGAGTCTCAGTCACTTCACCAACCCTTTTGGCTAGGCGAGCAAGTACCACGAGCTGACACGTAGAAGGTCCAAGGGTGACACATGCCCTCATCGGGGGTGACATGTGTCATGTTCCAGTATGTATATAGGGTATGTGATACGCACCAATTTGGGTACCACGTGGCACTTCAAAATGAGGTCCATGTGTCCCTGGGTGACGTCACTATGCCACGTCACCCCATACTAATAGCCTTCTAACATCCCTCAGATCTCACGGTCAAGATCGAGCCACGTAGATCCACAGATCTACCGTTCTTGTTACTTCGGGAGTTTGACGATCGGGAGTTTGGCATTGCAGACTCCTCGTTTCCCCTTAAGTTGGTCAACGTCAGGTTGACCATAGCCCAGATCTGACAGCTAGGAAAGGTCTTGAAGCATCCTCGAATCAACGACTCTCGTCACTTCAGGGATTTGACGTTTAGGAGTTTTGCGATGAAAACTCCCCCTTTGTCCCAAAGTTGGTCAGCGTTGGGTTGGCCATAACCTTGATCTGATGGTTAGGAAGAGTCTTGAAGCGTCACAAATCGACGGCTCCTGTCACTTCGGGCTTCGACGTTTAGGATTATTGCGATACAAAATCCTCCTTTCTCCCAAAGTTGGTCAGCTCTAGGCTGAATACATTGTAAATCTGACGGCTGGGAAGGAACCCAAAGGTTCCCTAGATCTACAGTCCACATTACTTTGCAAATTCAGACTTCGGTAGTTTTCGACATTACAACATCCCTTTTCTCCTGAAGCGGTCAATGTCGGGCTAACTCTGTCGTAGATCTGATGGTTAGGAGAGAACCCGAAGGATCCCCAGATCAATGGTCCTGGTCACTTTGCGGCTCTGGCCTTCAGGGATTTTGGCTTCACTACCACTATGTTTTCTTGAAGAGGGACTTTGTTGAAGTACCCATGTGCGAGTCCCTTCTCTTGAATGATCAGATGGTAGGCGGGGCTCCTAATGATATCCCCCAAATATACGGCTCTCCTTCACTTCGTAACCTTGGCGTTCAGGGAGTTTGATGCTATAGCATCTCCATCCTCCCATAGTGGAACTTCGTCGAAGTATCATACGTGAAACCTTCCACTAGATGATCGAACGGTCGATAAGGGGCCCCAACAGACTCCCTAGATCAATGACTCACAACCTTTCGCGACTCTGACATTCGGGTGATTTTGACAGTTTTGATGTTTGACATCCGAGGGCTTCGAGCTCCCGAAGTTCTGAAGCCATTAAGAGCTAGTTCCTTTCGGACTTAGTGCAAGGTTCCTAGACCCTGGTCATATGGACCCTCTAATGAATCTCGGGCTATAAGATCTACTCTTAGCCAAGATTTGGTTAAGGTTGTGGGCATGAGCCTAAGGTCTCTTAGGCTACTGGTTTGAAGGAAGCGCCTTCCTAGTTCGCAGAACTTTAAGTTCTGAAACGGGGTGGGGTAATCCCATGGAATTACCGATATGGTAGCAGTGCCAAGAGACTTGTTCCGACTCTAGAAATGTGAGGTAATTCCCTGGGAAAACACCTTCGAGGGTTAAACTAGAGCATATGGAAAATCAAGCAGAAGCATAATTCCTCAAGGATATTAATACATACACATCACTCGATCCATCAATACAGAGGCCAATCTTAAATGTATGCATACATGCATTCATTAATTATTCTATTTGAAAGAACAAAGCATGAAAACACTTTCAAAGCCAGAAGACGTGATGTGACTATTGAAAGGGGTGCTCGTTTCCACCCAACCATAGGCTCAGTCACTCCTAACAGATTTACCACTGGCCACCCCCGAGCTAGACCACGATGCTTTGAGATTGAATCTTTTCTTCCAACTCAACGAAAGTTAGGGATGAAGGTTACTCTCCTTCTCCCGTCACATAAATATATAGGGATGAAGGTTACTCTCCTTCTCCTGACTCGGTCATAGATAGGGATGAAGGTTACTCTACTTCTCTCGAGCCAGTCTCTATTTCCTGCGATCATAACACACTCTTTTCACAATTCTTCCTCGAACCCCAGAGCTCAGTCTCTCGTCTCTGCACTCTCTATAGGCCTTCCTTTGCCCACCATGCATTCATTTCTTGCCTTCCTCATCAAGATTGTGTGTGGCCCAAATTCTCAGTCCATGGTCAGGTCTGGAAGCCTTACAAATGGGCATTCTTCCCCATCCCCTCATTAACTCTTGAGGAGGTCTTCCCACCTACCAGTCTGACTGTAATCCAATCCTGGGTCAGAGGGTTGTGCTCATCCTAAGCAATTAAATCCAACAAAGTATTGGTCTGGTGGAGGTTAATGCAACCATTCCTGGTCCCCTTCACCATCTTTTTCATAGCATTTTTGTTCTCTCTTAGCACACCCCCCTTCCAACAGTCATGCAATACTTATCCATTTTCTAGTAAATAACATAATTTACATTCATCGACCTTTTATACAAAGGTCCATCAAATCAAACATTCACACATATTGAGTTTTCCATAGTCTCTTGGCCAATATAGTTATATTTACAAATTGGGGGAAACAAGGTGTTACATCAGGATATAGACCCAAACAAGAGCTAAAGTAAGAATAATGGTCAAAGGGTTGAGACAAGGAGTATAGGGCATCATGCATAAACCTGAATTTCCCCAAAACCAAGGGCTAGAATCGTGAATCAGATCCTTATCTTCTGCAAGATCAAACTTGAAAATGAAGAAACCCTTTGCATAGGGGTGAATAAACAAATCTTCCTTAATCAGAGGCTTCCAGGAATTTGAGATCAATGGTTAAGATCAACCAGTCAAGGCCAAAGGCCATTAAAATGATAAATTAAACCATTTTCCCTTAAATAAGCTTCCTATTCCTCATCACGCGGACCAATGTGACGAGAAATCATCAAGGATTCCTGCAYCAAAAAATAAAAGGAGGGGGGTGAATGAGTAGGAACATCATTTTTAACTGRATCCTTGAAAGAATCGTGAGAGATGCRCAAARGGMCGATTGCAAAAGACACACGRGGTTGAACRAATCCATGACTTGAACCAATATCAAAGGTTAACACAAATCTCACTATCCTAATGGAGAAGAGCAACAATGACCTCCTGAAGGGAAAGTTGCAAAAGAAGAGGCAAATTACRGCTAGGGAAAAACCCTAGCCACCACGGCCTCGCATAGGAGTTGTATTCTCTCCTAGCTCTTCCAAATGAAATGCAACATTAGCCAAAGCATCTACTCCTTTTTATGAAATTTTATTACTCATAAAATTATTTAGGAGCGAAAMTAAAAAACATTTTTATAAAATTATAAATAATATAAATTATACAAAATCCAATTACTATTACTAAAAAGTACTCCGAAATGCAAATGGAATAAATAAGGAAACATAAAAAAAATCCTCTAAACTTTTTCAAAAATTTATTGTGTCAAATTATTTAAGAATTTTAAAATATATATATTATTATAATATTATAAATAATATAATTTATATAAAAAAGGTAATTGGATCTAATTCAAATAATTAAGAAAAATAGTTTTGTTCTTAAGCAAGATTCCGATTTATATTAATTATAAAAAAAATCTTACTTTAAAAATAGACTATAAAAATTAAAGTAGTTAAAATGAAAAATACAAAATCCATTCAAAGAAATAAAAAGACACTCACTCCAAAACGTGACATAACGGAAAAATAACAAAATTTNAGCAAGAATCCGATTTATATTAATTATAAAAAAAATCTTACATTAAAAATAGACTGTAAAAATTAAAGTAGTTAAAATGAAAAATACAAAATCCATTCAAAGAAATAAAAAGACACTCACTCCAAAACGTGACATAACGGAAAAATAACAAAATTTGTTTGTATTGAAATTTTAGAATAACTAAGTAATATGAAGTACTCCAAAACGCGAATCAGTTCTTTCACAAAGAGTTATTAAGCTAAATATCAATCGTAACTTTGGTCACCTTACATAACAAAATCCTCGAAATCCAATTACACTAGTAGGATTTGAAGAGTTAAATGTGATTTTCATTTAGTCACGCTCTACTTAATAAAAAAGAAGAAAATAACTTTTCCTTAATGTATTAGTGTTTATTTTCATGAATATCACTATGTATGTTAAATTTAATTTTTTTAAGAACTTTGAAGAGTTCCTTTACCTAGCAAGCGCCATGTTGATCAAAATTCTTCTCATTATCTATATTGTCATATAGAACAAGTTGTTGTTGCCAAAGAATACATAAAAAAGAACTCGATCAATTCCTCAACAAATTGGTAGCGTTATCATGCTACAAGTCATTGCCATGCTTTTGAGTGCTTGTGTTTATTAGTTGCAAAGGAATATAGACACTCTTTATGGGGAAATTCTTGCAAGTAATTTGATGTTTGTCATCATAGCATTTATTCAAAGTTTCATGTCATAGTGTTTTTTAAGATTTTCTTAATCAAATCAAAACCATTAAAAATCTAAAAAGTAGATAAGAATAGATTTAATTTAGTATTACTAAATTCAAATTTTAGTTAATCTTTATAAAAGATTAAAAACATGTGACATGCACACAAACTTATTATATTCACTGAATGATTACATGCAAACTCAATGTATTCAATCAAAGATGGCATGCCTGCATCACACTTAAAGAGTGCATGCGACTCATGCATGTAGGCTTGCATGCAACCTAGTCAATGCATGCATGCGAGCAATCAATGCATGCAATGTGTATTGCATGAGTAATTGATGTATGGACTTATGCCTTTATATGAAATGCTTGGGTTGGAGGTATTATGAGAGGTTATTGAAGGTAGGTTTATGCTACCAAAATTTATTTAGAACGTGAATTTTGTTGATCAGCCATGTTAAGAGCATAGAGATTCTAAAAGTGTAGTGTAACCTTTGTCAATTGATGAATAATACATTGAACTTGATTTGGAGTGTGGGGTTTTTTTCTCAAAAGGGTTTTTCCTAGGAACTCATTGTTTAATGGTTTATAGTTCATGTTTTATGTATTTGTTGCAATTGTTTATTTTATTTTCTACACATACGTATTTCATTGATTAGTGTAAGAAGCACATTTTTCACCTCTATTTCTTTTCGTTTGGTATCAAATCTCGATCACCTTGGATCCTAGGTTTTAGGTAGAATGTTTCATTTTGATCTAATCTTGGTTTGAGTGGGATCTTGCGCAGAAGGAAATCTTGATGCAAGAAAATGGTAAGAACATCAAGACTAGAAATGGAAAGGTTTAATGGCACTAACTTTTAGTTGTAGAAGCTTAATATGGAGGCCCTATGAGTTGTAGATCAAGATCTATGGATTTCTATATTTAAAAAAAAAAAAAACTTCTACTATGAAAAACAAAGACCAAGAAACACTAGACAAAAAGGAAAGAAGCGTTATCAAAGTTTGTTTGGCCAGTTTAGTGTTGTTGAATGTTTCTTAAGAAACCACCAGATGAAACAATGGAATAATTTGGGGGCGGCGCTATACTAGTTTAAATCCTTGGTCAATAAACCTTTTCTATGAAAGAAGTTGTATTCCTTGAGAATGGGTGATTATGATTCTGTCGCTAGGCACCGAAATACATTTAACACTATTATGATCCAATTGAACTCAAATGGAGTGAAGATGGATTAGGAGGATCATTACGTGACCCCCTATGTTATTTTTATAAATTAGTGGGACTACCTGCTATGATCGTTGGATGCACTTAAAAGAAATTGGTGCTTGATGGGGTCATGGTTGCTTTACACTCAAAGGAGATGATGTAGAAGGATTCTAAATACACTAAGGAGGCCTTGGATATTCATGGAAGATCGAAGTATAAATGCAATAAAAGGGAGAAGGGAAAATTAAATCCCATGTAAGATCAAAATCTCCTAGAAATTCCAAGGAAAGGTGTTGGAACTACGACAAAGTGGAGCATTTCTGAAAACACAGGAAGGAAGAGACAAATGAAAAAAATATGAGAAAGAATTGCTCTAATGATGAATCGAAAAAATATTCTCAAGGGGATGGTGGAGATGCTTTTTTTGTGGCCCTGGCAACCCATGCATGTCAGACTGCATGGTTAATAAAATCTAGATCTTCTTAGAGCTTCATTCCACATGACTTCCTATCAAGAGTGGTTTTCAATGTATGAGAACTATGATGGTGGGAAGGTATACCTCCGTGATGATTCTCATCTCAACATAGTTGGTTGTGGTAGAGTCTTTATTATATTTCATGATGGCAAAGCGAAGGGGATCAATGGAGTTATGCATATTCTGATTTTGGCATAGAACCTACTATCAGTGAGAACATTTACTGATGAGAGTGTGCAGGTTGTTTTCTTTGATGGAGGTTGTAAGATGATGCAAGGAGCTATGGTGATAGCTAAGGATGTTTGTGTGGAAACTTTATTTTAGTGTGATGTATGCCTCATTTAGTGCAATAATTCTTTAGTTTCTATAGTGAAAAGATCCACAAAATTTGCACCTTCGCTATCAAAACTATAGCAGTGAAGAGGAGTGTTGTATCTACTTTCGATGGTCATACTCTTTGGGTACCCAAAGGAGCTCTTTCTTCAGAGAGCAAGTTATATAAAAATAAGACAATGTTATGGCACCAGAGAATGGAAATCATATAGGTGAAAAGGGCCTATGTGCCTTGAAAATCAATAGAATTGATGAAGGTTTTACTAATTGTACTATTGAATTTTATCTCTAAATCTGAATTTTGCATTGCATATATTGAAAATATAACTATGTTCAATTTTATTCTATTTCTCATAAATGTTTTGGGTTGTTGGACTTGATTCATTATGATGTATTCAATCCTATTAAATTTCCTTCAATATCTAAATATTTTTATTATGTATCATTCATTGATGATTATTCTAAAAGGACATGGGTATATTTTTTCATAATTAAATCAAATGTCTTTAATTTTTTTAAGGAGATTAGTCTCTCTAGGAAAATCATATTGATAGGAAGATTAAGGTGTTAAGCATTGACAATGGCAGTGAGTTTTGTTCTACAGAGTTTGGTAGGTTCTACAAGGAGAGTGACCTAAAAAAACATAAGACAACTTGATCCGGATTATTTTCGGCACGAAATGAGATCAGAGATATAATAAAGAAATGCACAGAGATATCACAAATATTCAATAATATAATAGAAATATATCAGAGATGCAACCATAAACACAGATATACAGTAATATGTGATTTCTATTAATGAAATAAATGTACAGAGATTGTAAAATACAGAGTGAAAGACTCGATATAATGGTGGCAGCTTATCTCTGAGAAGAGATATGACAGCTACTCGCATTCGCAAGAAGATGATTACAATGAGGCTCTGAAGACATTTTTACAATAAACAGGAATGCCAAAAGTCCTAGACATACAAAAACATAACCCTAGGAGATGAAGCGCCAAAATTCATGTGGGCCCCATTTGGGTAAGTTAGTACATCAACTTCCCAAGGTCGTAACTTTTGCATACGATCTCCGTTTTAGGCGTATGATAGCTCGTTGGAAAGGTATTGTCGAGGAGATTCATTTTGGGAGATCAATCATGCCTTTGTCTATCATTGAGAATATATATCTCGAAAAACCTTCATTTAGGCCCTCAAAATGGCCCCGGAAGTTAAAACCTGCTAAAAATAGTAAATTGCCAAAATTGCCAGAAAACTGTTTTGAGCCAGTCGAAAAAGGTGGGTGGCCACCGATATCCACATGGATCACAACTCCATATAACCCTTAGTGAAATTTTGTTGTAGATTAAATAAGTGTTGATGGAAAGGCTTAGAAGTATGCTTGGTGGAGTTGGATTAGAGAAAATATTCTAGTCATAAAAATTTTCTATTGCGTGTTCCTCCTACATCATCTCTTGTGGACAAGACCACTATGGAGATCTAGATGAGAAAAAATCTTTCTCTTCAACATCTTTATGTTTTTAGTTGCAATGCATATGCTCATTTTACTAAGGAGAAGTGATTGAATTTGGATAACAAGGTAATGAAATGTATCTTCTTCAACTATGGTGTTGGTGTGAAAGGGTACAAGCTTTGGGATCCCATGGCCGAGAAATTTTTGTATAGTAGAAATGTTATTTTTAGAGAGTCGAGTCTTCTCCCATAGTTGTGCATCCAAAAGAGGTTGAGAATAACTCATTGGTTAAGCAACCACCCAATATTGAGAATTTTGAATAAAAAAAATAAGCTAGAAGTTCATGTTGGACTTGGTGAGGAGAGCTTAGAGAGTTTAGAAGAGGAAGTAGAAACTCAACCTCAACCTTTGAGAAGTTTTACTAGGCACAGAAAGCAACTACACATGCATAGTTATAGTCCTTTTGATTTCAAATGTATATTTTATTTATCTACTAACATCAACAAGCTTAGAACTATAAAATAGGCAAGGGAGATTGGTAATAGTGAGCCCTCTCATAGTTGTACAACCAAAAGAGTATGAGAAGAACTCAGTGGTTCAACGACCACCCAAGACCGAAAAAATTGAACGACAAAATAAACCATAGGCTCATGTTGGATTTTATGGGGAGAGCACAGAGAATTTAGAAGAGGAAGTGGAAACTCCACCTCAAAATTTGAAAAGGTCCACTCGACAAAGAAGGAAAATCTGCAGGTATAATTATAGTACTTATGATTTCATATATATATTTTCTTTATCTACTAACATCAACGAGCTTATAAATGTGAAAGAGACAATGGAGATAGTCAAAAGTGAGACTTGGAGATTGGTCATGGATGAGCATATCGTTGCACTTAGGAATAATGATACATGGGAATAGGTACAATTTTTTGATTGCTAAAAACCTATTGGATGCAAATGGGTGTTTAAAAAAAAGATTGGTTCAAATTGTAGTGTTGAAAAGTACAAGGTGAGATTGGTTCTGAAAGGATATTCCCAAGTTGAGAGGACGGAATTTGGTGATATTTTTTCCCTAATTTCTAAGTTGGTCCTTGTTATATGTATAGCCACAATATTTGATTTAGATATTGCACAGATGGATGTAAAAAAATTATTCTTGCATGGTGGCTTGGATGAAGAGATCTATATGACACAACGAGAGAAATACATTGCCCAAAGGTAAGGAATCATTGGTTTGGAAATTAAGAAAATATTTGTATGGCCACAAACAGTGATTTGGCATGTATCATTATATAATTTTTCATATATGTTGGTACTTTATATGGGTAAAAATTAGAAGAATTGGCTAGTAGGGCCCATTTTAGGGGCATGTCCTAGTGTGGTGAATTAGGATCTGGAAACTTTCAGAGACAATTGGAGGCATCAAATGACACTTTTTGGGGTCAAAACTTTGTGAGCTTAGCTTCACCCCCTCAATGTTGTTCTACACACCGTCATATTTCCAATGGTACAAAAATAACCTCAATCAGAGTTCGTATGCAAATGTTATGCCTCTTGCAAGTTGATGTACCTTATTAACCACCATGGTACCAAGTTGATTCCACATCAGCCCCCATTACTCACACATGTGGGTTTATTCATGTGTGTACTTTCATGAAGATTCTAGAGGGTCCAAAACCCTAAAATTAATTGAGGTTTAAGGAAAAAACCCTAACCCTAATGATCTAGCCATGTTAAACATTGGGTCACTAGGAAGAGAAGTGGTTCCATTATTTTGGTATTGTTATTATTCCATAGTTGAGTAGAGAATCTAGGAGTGGGATATTCAAGAATAATAGAGGACGTAGAAGATTTTGTAATATCGATTTAGGGTACAATGTCCATGGAAACTCCATAGGGAGTTCCCCTTTCTTTATACTTGCATTTCATAAATGAGAAAAAGATAACAAAGCACAAGCCTCACTTTCTAGTTTGTTGTTCTCCCATATTAGGTTTCCTAGGTCACATCTTATGTTCATTTGTATGGATGGTGTGTTCATTCCCTTGTTTCTTTCATTTTGGTTTCATTTATTTCCATAATTTTGAGCACTACGCTAGTAATAATAAATATGATATCCAAGGTAATAAACTGCATAATAAAATATTTCAAATTATTTTAAGATATAGTATGATAAACTGTTACAGTGGAATATCCATGACAGTTTACAAATCATATTGGTATCATAGCCATGTTTCTTTGGGGATTTTTTCGAAGTTGTAGAATTCACGAATTTGATTAAGAAGGAAGTCGTGAAACCTTATCCATGGAAAAAGATTCCAATGGTAAGACCTCTGGGATGAGGAAAATGAGATATTTTTTATGCTGGAAGAAAAATTCGTCGATATCTCTCGCAACATGGCCCCCATCATAGAATTGTTAACAAACAAGTTTGTACCTTTTGGGGAGGATGGTGGATCTAAATCAGAAGTTGGATTAGATAAAAAAAAATAGGGAGATAATAAATATTTATAAAATTAGCCAAAAAAGACCCAAAAAAAGAGCAACCAAGTTCTAGTGTGATCACTTCTTCACAATCTTTGTTTAGAATGGAAGCAAAAGTGGAAATCAAACCCTACCAATGTGAGATTGACATTGTTATGTTGAATCATTAGTTGCAACAAATAGAAATTTATTTATATTTACATAACATAGAATAAGCACAACAAAATTCATTTGCTTAATTGAAACTAGAGGGTCATACCCTAACCTGGTGGGAAAGTCACATGGAGGAACTTTCACTAGAGGTTTATCCATCAATAAATAAGTGGGTGTCATTTAAAATGATCGGCAAGTATGTAGAGGAACAGTGGACCCGTTGGCATCAGTTCAAGAAAAGGAAATGGCAGAGTGTGCAAGAGTACATCACCGAGTTCAAAAAAATGGATATTGTGTTAGGTATATCTCTCAATAACCTAGAGGTACTCCTCAAGTATCTGGGGGGTCTACATAGTGGTTTATGAAATAAAGTGATTCCCTTTAAACCTAGGGCAATTGATGAGGCTTGTGTGCAAACACGGTACTTGGAGAATACAGAAAATAAGAAAGGATAGTGAAGTGGTTCCAAACAAAAATACCACCAAGATGCCCCCAATGAGGGGAAAAATAAGTGGAAAGGAAAGTACAAGAAGACAAAAACCATTGCACGTCAGTGAAAAGATCCAAACAATTGTTGCAACCATTTTAATATCGATGGTCACATTGAAGATACATGTTGAAAACTACACCCAAAGTTGAATTCAAAGAACTGTAAGAAGGATGCCAAGATAAAAACATGATATCCATGGACTCAAGGACCCTAATAGAGATTAGCTCACATGTTGATGAAAACAATGTCTACACTACATCACACAAGAAGGTGAAACTTAGTATCCTTAATCACAAAGAAGAGAAGGAGATGAGTAAAATCTTCCATAGTAAGATTCAGGGAAAGAAGATAAAGTTAGATTCCCTATTCAATTTTGACTCATAGGACAATCTCAAAGAAAAGGATCCAATCAACAAGATTGGATTGGAGGTTCATGATCATCCTAACCCATATCCATTAGGATGGATAAATAAGCATGTAGAGCTCAAGGTAACTAAACAATGTAAGATCAAATTTGTTATAAATTCAAACTATATTGATGAAGTGGAAGTAGATGTAGTACCACTTGATGTGTGGTGTATTTTTTGAAAGCCCCTACATGTATATATCATCAATGCACATACAGGTAAATCCAATATCTCTTTAGTAAGTGCTAACCAAGCCAAAAAATTGATTAGATCTAGTAGGAAGCTTGTATTACTTATATTAAGAAGAATCAATGAGGTGATGAATCATTACAAGTAAATGTGTCTTTGGTTAGATGTAATAAAGCATAGAAACATCAATTGGAGGAGTTGTTGCAGGAATACAGAGAAGTGTTTCAAGAGCTTAAAGAGTTACCACTTAAGAGGAAAGTGGACCATGAGATATAGTTGTTCCCTAACTCCCCATTTCCAAACATTGGGTTGTGTAGACAATTCTCCCTAGAAGCAGATGAAGTGAAGAAACAGTTGTGGTATCTTCTAAAGCAAGGAGTAATTCAACTAATCACATCACCTTGTGGGTCACCTATCATCATAGTATCCAAGAAGGATGGGACTTGACAAATGTTTATTGACTATAGAGTTTTGAACAAAATCAACCTCAAGAATCGGTACCCACTACCCAATATCGATGATTTGTTAGATCAGTGGACACATACCAAGTACTTCACCAAGTTGAATCTCAAATCAGGATACCACTAGATACGAGTTAAAAAATAACACCACTAGAAAACTGCCTTCAAGAAAAGACAAGGTGCCTATGAATCATTGGTAATGCCTTTTGGTTTTTGTAATGCACCAACTACACTTATGCTTTGATGAATGGTGTGTTGAATCTCTTTCTAAATTCATTTGTAATAGTGTACATAGATGATATATTGGTTTATAACTCTACCTAGGAAGATCATATCTTACATCTCATGCAGGTGTTAGAAAATCTAAAAAAGTATCAGCAACTAGCTAAAATTAAGAAATGCAAGTTTTCTTAGCAGTCATTGGTGTATTTGGGGTATGTTATTGATGGAGGGGAACTCAAGATAGATCCTGTGAAGATAGAGGCTATCCTCAAGTTCTTGGTTTCTATTATTGTCATTGAAGTTAGGAGCTTTTTTGGAACCTACAAAAGTTTATAGTAGTGTTGCACCATTTCATGCCATAACAATCAGTGGTAAGAGTTTCTAGTGGGGTAAGAGTCAACATAAAACTTTCGATGAGATAAAGCATAAGATTAGTCAAGCACTAGTTCTTTCATTTCCTAATTTTCATAAGATTTTGAAAGTGGAGACATATGCAAGTGGATATGCTATGGGAGTGGTTTTAATGCACAACGGTACGCTGGTGTGCTATCATTCTAAAATGTTCCATGGTGAAGTCCTTACTTTCCTTATGTACGATAAGGAAGTTCACACCTTGTTTCAAGCAATTAAGAAGTGGAAGCACTATATGATGGGCAAGGAAACCATTATCCACACTAATCACTTGTGACTACAATGTTTACAGGCCTAGAGTAAACTTCAACAAATCAAACACTACAAGTGGATAAATTTTCAAACATGATTTCAAATCCACTCACATCAAATATTACATCTTTGAGAACTCTTACAGACATGGAACCTTTTACCCATGATGCATACAAAGAAACATACATGGAATTTGAGGATTTTAAAGAGGCATTTTAAAGATGACATAACCAAATTCATGTTGAAGAAGGTCATGGTAAAGTTGAATATCATCTCCAAAATGGGTTTCTTTATACAAGATAAACAAGCTCTATGTTACTAAAGGTGAAAGATTGCAACGTATCATAGAGGCTCACACGTCTAAGGTTGCATAAAATTTTTGTGTTGAGAATATTGTCAACTTGCAAAGGTATGTGTATTGACCCAAAATGCAAGAATATGTAGCTCAATTTATTAGGGGGTGCATACTTTGTTGTACCAACAAGCCTAGAAACAGAAAACAAGGTTTATATCATCCCTTACATGTACCCACTAGATCATATGATAGCATATCCATGGATTTTGTGGGTGGTTTTCCAACAACCAAGAAGGAACATGACTATTTGTTTGTGGTAGTTGACAAGTTCAATAAGACGTGCAGTAAAAAGACCATCAAAGAACAAAAATCAACAAACTAGTTCTTTAAAAAGGTCTTGGTGCACTTTGGGATGCCAAGGAACATCATGTCAAATAGGAATACTAGATTTTTCATTGACTTTTGGACTAGACTTTAGAAGAATATGAACACTAAGTTGAAGGTTGAAGAAATCTATATCTTTCCATCCGCAAACATATGGACGGAGAGATGTGTTCAACAAGACATTGGTTCATTTTTTGAGGGGCTAAATCATAAGCATCCAAAGACCTGAAAATGAGAATTTGATTTATATTCAACACTTTTATAACAAAGGGGTCCACACTTCTACTGGTAATTCCTCTTTTGAAACTTACTTTGAGTATTTTCCACCATCACTCTTGTATGTTGTATATGGACAACAAGGAGGAGTGATGGAAAACATCTCAAGAGATGAATTA
>JASDQU010738970.1:125121-171730 GCA_032191745.1 Picea mariana | reverse complement strand
TGGAGGACAGTATCGTCAATATCATCTTGAAACATTGGCTAGCACATTTACAAGTCATCGAAAGTTTTCTTCATCAGCAGCATCATCATTCTCGAAAGAATGCTATCATCATCTGCATCAAATATGTATCAGTAAAAATGATACCTCATCACAGCACTAGGCTGGCACATCATAGTACTACACTAGCTCAGTGTCACAGCGGTTAAGTTGGTAGCTCAATGTCAGTCACATCTTGCTTTATGTCTAACAACTAGGTCAGAAGCAAGTAATATCATCATGTCGCTTTACGTCTAACAACTAGGTCAGAAGCGAGGAATCACAGCGTCATTCTTTACGTCTAACAATGAGGTCAGAAGCATGACTCATCTTGCTTTATGTCTAACAACAAGGTCAGAAGCAAGGAACACATCAACATCTCGCTTTACGTCTAACAACGAGGTCAGAAGCAAGGAACACATCAACATCTGGCTTTACGTCTAATAACGAGGTTAGAAGCGAGGAATCATCTTGCTTTACATCTAACAACTAGGTCAGAAGCAAGGAATCAGTAGCGTCATGCTTTACGTCTAACAACTAGGTCAAAAGCATGACTCATCTTGCTTTACGTCTAACAACAAGGTCAGAAGCAAGGATCACACGGCATCATGCTTTACGTCTAACAGCGAGGTCAGAAGCATGACTCATCTTGCTTTACGTCTAATAGCAAGGATCACATGGCATCATGCTTTACATCTAACAGTGAAGTCAGAAGCATGACTCATCTTGCTTTATGTCTAACAACTAGGTCAAAAGAAAGGAATACATATACTCCCCCTTTCAGGGAGGGTCCTTTCGGACAATACCAAGCTTATCTTGAAAGTATTCAAACTTTACACGAGATAGAGGCTTAGTCAACACGTCAGCAACCTGTTCATCCGTGCTAATGTACTGGAGCTTCAAGGCTCCTCTCTGTACCATGTCGTGGATGAAATGATAGCGGATCTCTATGTGCTTCGACCTGTCATGGAACACAGGATTCTCTGTCATTTTAATGCAGCTTTGATTGTCACATAGAGTCACGGTTGCTCTCATCTCCAAATCAAATAGGCATGTCAGCAAATTTCGAAGCCATATAGCTTTGCAGCTAGCAGAACATGCCGAAATGTACTCTGCTTCCGCTATGCTGAGAGAAATACTGGATTGCTTCCTACTCTGCCACAAGATCATGGCTGATCCCAAACTGAAACAGCATCCGGAAGTGCTTTTTCTGCAGCAATGCTTCCTGCCCAATCTGCATTAGTATATCCACTCAGTGTGAAGCCATGATCTCCATCATAGCTGAGACCATAATCCACTGTACCTTTAGGGTACCTCATCACATGTTTTGCAGCCACTAGGTGAACACGTCTGGGCTCTACCAGAAACTGACTCAAGGTGTTCACTACAAAATAGATGTTTGGTCTGGTGTTCATCAGGTACATCGGCGATCCAATAATCTATCTATACAGAGTGGCATCTATCAAATCTGACAAAGTATCGACCAACAGCTTCAGCTTTGCTTCCATGGGAGTATTCATGGACTTGCATTCTAGCATGTCGAATCTTTCTAAGATTTCGACTGTGTACTTCCCTTGGTTAAGGAAGATTCTTTTTGGACTCTACCATACCTCAAGACCTAAGAAGTAATGCATTAGGCCAATGTCTTTCATTTCAAATTCTGCGGCAAGTCTCTGTTTACATTCAGCGATGATCTTTTCTTCTCTAGTTAAGAATAAGTCATCCCCATACAGTAGTAATATTACTAGTTCATTATCCATAATCCTGAAGTAGATATTTGAGTCTGCTTTACTCTTGGTAAATCCCAAGCTTGTCAAGAAACTGTCTATACAGCCATACCAAGCTCTAGGATCTTGCTTCAATCCGTATAAGGCTTTCTTCAATCGGCAGACATGAGACTTCTTGTCTTCAACCTCAAATCCTTGGGGTTTCTCTATATACACTTCCTCTTCGATAACACCATTCAGGAAAGCTGTCTTCACGTCCATCTGGTGCAGCTTCCATTTCATCTTGGCAGCAAGACCTATAATGGTTCTGATCGAAGTGTATCTGGCCACAAGAGAGAATGTCTCTTCATAGTCAATGCCTTCCTTCTAGGAAAAAGCCACGAGCAACAAATCTTGCTTTATACTTCTCAATACTTCCATCAACAGCATGTTTTATTTTGAAGAGCCATTTTGATGATACCACATCCTTACTTTATGGTCTGGGAACTATTTCCCATACATCATTCTTTATTATGGATTGGTATTCCTCTGTCATGGCATCTACCCATTCCTTCTTCTGGATGGCCTCTTCAAACATGTGGGTTCTTCATCAAGTAAATTGCACATCAAAGCCGTGTAACTAGAGTATGGCTTTGGTCTCTTCACCTGTATTGTGGTTCCTTCTGGAACACCATACTTCTCTCCATATTGAATAAGCTCTCTTGCCCAAGTAGGCTTTCTTTTATGGGAGAAGGTCATTTAAGGAGGTTCTTGAACTTCTGTTATATCATGATCTTCAGGAGTCTCCTCATCAGGGGAAGCTATGACTTCCCTTACAGGTTCTGCAGCTTTGGGAACTTCCCTCATAGATTTTGTCGTCCTGGGATTTACAGGTTCCTCTTCACACATTTCTTCAAGCTGGCATCTTCTCAATTTCTTAAGTGTTGCTTCTTCATCAACGGTCACGTCCATGTTGATCTCAATATGGCGGTGACCAGGTATGTAGATTCTGAAGGCCTTGGATACCTCACAGTATCCCACAAATATTCCCTTCTTTCCGGAGGGTTCCAGCTTGTTTCTTTTCTCTTTCGGTATACGAATAAGCACTGGACAACCAAATATTTTGAGATGGCTTACCTCTAGCTTCTTTCCGGTGAACATCTCTTCTGGTGTCTTGAGCCCAAGTGAACTATGGGGCAATCGATTCTTCACATAAATAGCTGCCATTGCTGCTTCTGCCCATAAGCACATAGGAAGATCTTGATCTTCACAGCTTCCAGCATGGTTCTCTTCTTCCGTTCAGCTACACCATTTTGTTGGAGATCTTGATCCCAACATCTTTGCAGATATTCATGAATTCTTTTGAGGTATATTTTCCTCCATTATCTGACCTAAGTATCTTAATCTTCCTTACAGAAGGGTTCTCTTATCAAGGCTTTCAAATCTTTGATCTTGTTGAACACTTCAAATATATCCAGGTCTTTTACGAGAATAGTCATTAATGAATGATACATAGTATAGATACCCATTATTGGAGGATGATGGCATTGGGCCACATACATCTGAATGAATGAGTTCTAGGACTCCTTCTGCCTTGCTGTCCCTCTTCGGAAATGGGTTCTTGACGTTCTTCCCTTGTGCACATCCATCGCATACGCCTTCATGATCACCTTTCAGTTCTGGTAAACCTGTGACATCTTTGCATATGTATGGTAGCGCCTTGTAGTTGATGTGAGCTAATCTTCTAGAGTTCACATGGATTCTTCAATAGCGTGGGTCATGGCAGCTTCTGAGTGATCCACCTTCTTCTTTTCCACTGATGATTGCTTCATTTATGATCTCTCCTTTAGCACGTTGCCTTCTGCAACATTCGCTATAGCTTCCTCATGTGACCTGGAGCAAGGTCAACAAAACAACAAGCAAGAATAATATCCTTCTTGATAATATAAAGCAATAGCACGAACAATCATCACAGTAGCTCCTTTAGAGCTTATTACTTATAATTTATCAAATATTAAAGGTAAGGAATACAATACGAAATGAGGTCAACACTCTCTTAGTGTTGTGACCAAGCATTCTTCCATGGCAATCTGAAACTAACACACGAGGTTTCTCCTAGAGGAGGTGTTAGTCATATCAGACAAAGTATTTTCACATGTTATCAAGTATAATACTTTACGACGATTGTTATCTCAACTAAAGTCATTAGCTTGTCATGTGTACCTTTGAATCTTGATTAATCAAACCTGGAGCCTTGTCCTCAAGAGTGACTGCTTTCTTTTCTTCCAAGTCTCCTTCACTCAAGTGACGAGTACTTTCTTCAACTTGTCTGTTGTACTAAGACAATATGCTATCTTGACAAAAGGTTAGGTTAGAGGATAAGCTCTATGATCAACTTTTAATCCTTCTAATGATTTGATCATAGCTTCAACATGCAACACTGATCAAGATAATTTCATAACAAATAGATGTATATTAGAATAATCACACCTGGGTTGCATCATTCCTCTGAATGTGTTGGATCTTGAGATCCTTCTGGATCTATGGAAAAAGATCCCTTCTCCTGCAAATACTCTTTAGGGTTTAACCATTAACCATATGTAACTACATACCTCGGATAGCATTTGCAGGGAGTGGCTCCATCTGGTAGCAGCGGTAATCATTACCAAAAACTTCAAGAGTGATTGCAGCTAGTTCTATGGCTGCAACTGCAACAGGTACTGCAACCGCAACTGCAACAGGTACTGCAACTGCAACTGGTTCTGAGACTGCAACTGGTTCTGAGACTGCAACTTAGGGTTTTATGAGGAAACCCTAATTTTTCAAATTTCAAATTTTGAAATTCTGATCTAGGGGATAGATGCGTTGGGCTGAGGCGAGTTAGCTGGTGCGGTTGAAATTTCAAAAATACAACTTTTACTCCTTCAAATCTGATCTGTAGATTTCTGGACTAGTGCTTCTGGTTTTCTAGTACTTCTGGTACTCTGGTACTTTTACTTCTGGTACTCTGGTTTTCTGGTTTTCTGGTACTTTTTGAAACTAGGGTTTCACTTTTCGGGAGATCTAGCCACTAAAAAGGTGCGCTCTAAGTGCCAAAATGATCCTTGGGGGAGGGTGCAACTTTCTAGGTGGTTAGGGAGCTAAAAAGATTCACTTTTGCAAAACCCTAATTTTTGGGTACGGTAACAGTAACGTTTTTCCTCTTGCGAAATATGCTTCCTTCAGGTTGGCTCTGATACCATGTTAATGTTTATGCCATTATTATAGTTCTTTGCATTTCAATAGATAAGAGCATCATAAGAACAAGATCACTGAGAAATACACATTCACAAGAGACACAGCATTTATCCTGGAAAACCCTCTAGGGGAAGAAAACCCAGCAAAAAATTCCTTATCATAAATAGCTTATACAATGTTCAAGAGATAAATCAAACCAATATAGATAGTCCTCCCCAAGAGAGGTGCCACTCTTCTTCTCCTCTCTCCCACTTGTAATTGCAGCTTGCCTCATAAGAGAATGAGCAAGTGAGTTGTGTGTTTGAAGTGAGGCGCTAGCCTCTTATTTATACAAGACTGGCACGTGTGAAAGGTCATAACTGGCAGGGCCGACCTCTCACTCTGGGTGGGTAAACCCACCTTTAATTAATTATGGGTCTTCCATAATAACTACTGGGGATGACTTCTTATTCTGTCCTTTGTAATTGTCCGATGACCAATCCGCAAAAGGGGATTTGGTCCTTATATAATTACTGACATGATTAATCCTCAATGGGGATTAATCCAATAACAATAATAATAATAATGACATGATTAATCCTCAATGGGGATTTAATCCAATAATAAAATAATAATAAGAATGCTCTTCGCAGTTACATTATTTCAACATATACAACGTATTCTGGTCCTAGCTTGGCCAAGATTGTTAGAATAAGTTGTTTATCAAAAGGCCAATCCATATAATTTAGAGGATCTTTTGTCTGTTGTGGGGGGTGATTTTCCTATGATGGAGGGTGTCAAGACATTTTCCAAGTCATAATATGGTCCAATGCTCATCATCAAGGCTCCAACATCCTCTAAATGGTGTGTAATGTCCTCAATGAAGTGTGGAGGAAACATCATCAACGTCCTCCAAAGGACCATGTACAAGTATGCATCATCATCAAGCATGGAATAAAAGAATCAAGTGAGACCAACCATCGTGGATAAAATAGTCATTATAACATAAAAGTGAGTCACATTTTGATGTAAAATCCATGTAAATAGATCACATTAAGTATCTTCTTCAAACGTCACATTAGCTTATGAATTTATGCAATTTGTCAAGTTTAGGTATGGGAGGAGCATCATAGAACCCTATTAGGTGTTTCAGTACCCAAGTAGAGGAGTATCTCCCAAGAAACCCATCAAGGTGTAAATGTGAATAAATGGTGTGATCCAGGGTTTACTTCATGATCATGGCATCATTCGCGTCATTGACATGAAAGGCCACGAGTGATGTTCATCTCCATGAGTGCCTTTGTAGAGGGAGTTATTTGCGCATTGAGTTACCCTTTCCTAGGAACTGTTTCTTTCCACCCCTTATCTTTCCTTTTAATATTCATTGATTTGCTTTGTAAGCCCCGCTTTTCCAATTTTATTCATTTTATTGCACCGGGGGTCAAGATAATCCAATTAAGTCCTCCCTTTAGATATGCATTCATTCCATTAGGACTTAGGGTGATGGCATCATAGTGAGGGGGTAGAGTTCAATATTACTTGGATTTTGATTTATCATTCATGTCCCTTTTATTTTTCATTTTGACTTTATAACATGATCTTTCTATTTTTTACAGCTCCATCATCCTCGGGGATCCAAGCCCCTTCTTCTCATAGAAGAATGAAGTACAGACCTTTTTGGGATACATGTAACAACCAATCCAAAAAAATAGGACAAAAAAAGGAAAATTGATGGAAAGTGTTAAGTATGGAAGGGCATAGGTATGTTATCCCTATCAAGGTCTCCCAGTAGTACCCATTTTCCTCAAGAGTGAAAACACTTGACTAGAATACATATGATGGCCACCAAGGTGAAACAAGGAAAAGAGAATAACTTCCAAGCATCATGATTCATTATCTAACTTCAACCCATGATCCTTACTTAAATTCCCAATACATCAAATGTAAAAACTTTGTATGAAACAATGACTAATATACCTCATGTGTGTTAGACTGTTGGTTCGCCAATTTGACATCCTTATCACCGCCAAGTCATCCCTTTTTATCATCTTTTCACTTAGTCATTGTTTCTTTTACCATATTTTTTTGTAAATAAACCCTAACAAGCTTATAAGCATCAAGTTCTTAATTTTATACATTTCTCTTGCTTATGATGAATTAATAAGGATTATGGTTGGTTTACTAATGATGGTTTATGAAGTGTGATTCCTTTAGGCATAGTTCAATTCAGTGCAGTTTTGTTCTTGTACCAACAGTTCACTTCCAGTACCTGAGTTTGGTTGTTAGCATCTGTGCATGCACTCAAATGTAAAATGACCACCTGGGTTTCAAATATCTAGATGCAAACATTGTGTGTGTCCCTTGGTTTGTGCCTAGGTCGCACATAGAAGTCTTCAGCCATGGTCAAGGGTTTCTGACAAAAAATGTGTCAAATAAGCAACAATTAACTTCTGGAATGATTATCGAGACAATGAAGATGGATCTCAAGATTCTGGAACATGGGTTTTGTGCGGGATGGTCCAAATTGAATCTTATGTAAAAAAATATCCAAAATCAAACAAGTTCGGGGATTTATGAAGGTTTTTCTAATCTGGGTTTGCCTAGATTTTGTGCACTACTAGTTTCCCAAGAAATGTAAAATTTGTTTGAAAGAATTTGGATTCGGTTCCGGTGATTTTATGTATAAATAATGCCTCCTAGAATAGAGTAGGGGCATTCATTTTCATATACATAGAGCTATCATTCATCATTGTAAGAGAGAATTGAACTCATGTTTTTGAACTTGTAATTTCTAAGTTTTAAAATCTGCAATGAGAAGGCATTGTTACTTTTGTGTTGATTCGTGAGCACTTGTAGATTGACATGTTTGGGTAGCATACCAGTTGGGAAGGGCCCCTTAACTTGGTAACATGCTTCCCCTTTTGTGCACTAGCTAGCATAGGTTTAATCACTATATTTTCTTAAGTATAATCCATTTCCAAATTGCATTAGGTTTGTGTGTTACATTAGTTCAACCATATTATAATTGTTTGCAATCAGTTTGAATTACTTTATTAGATGGTGTTAATTTGAATTGCCATTCTTATGTTAGTTAGTGGGAAAATAATTGATCATTTCCTAGAAACGAATCACCAACTACTCTATCCACATTACAACGATTTGTCATTTCTCCAATGCAACGCTTTTTTTTTTGTTAATTCAATCCATCAGTTTGGGGCAACGACATATGTATAAAGATATTGTAAAACTTTGCATACTTGATTGGTTTTATTTCACGTTTATATACTTTGTTCTATTCCACCTAAATCATGATCCATTTAATGCTTCGACATCACCCCTCTCTGCATATTCATCGAATTCAGAATTTTTCATTATGTTTCCATTCATTCCATTGGTGTGTGTGCAGGTTCCATCACCTTTGGAATGCATTTTCTATGAACACAATCCTCTCTGCTTTTTCCTAAATAGACATTCCATTTTCATATTGCATTTCCAAACTGCTTTGTGTATGAATAGTTTCATTTTTCTAGTTCTTGTTGATGTTTGAATGATTTTATTGTTGATATGCAGAATTGTTAGAGTAGTGTTATCCTTTCAATTTTTATGATTTACATAGTTTTATATGTGAAACCTTGGTACCAAATCTCATTGTTTCTTATTAGTAAAAGAGTACTTTATTTTCCTTCATCGGATAAATTTACTTTCCCGCGGCATGTTTAATGAGCATTTTGTGTGAGCCATTATAGGGTTAAAATCGTTGAAGACCTCGAAACTAATAAGATATATAAGGGCGATCGTAAGAACATTCTTGAAGAATATAATATTATGGTTAAGATTTGAATAGAATTGGTGTCCTATGGTCCATCGACGATCAGTCCTATAATGTTAGATATTAATTCCAACAATTATAACTCATTAGTTTGACAAGTTAATCATCTCTCAAAGTGCATGAACACTTAGATCTCAAGTGAAAGATTGCACTGCATGCCATTAATGTAACTTAAACTAATGAGTTGATCATTGTTTATAGGTTTGGTTTTTGGTTTTCAACATTTTGATTCCCTCGTAAACTAAAATATTAAGTATTCATTGATTAAAAAGGATCTCATAAGAAAACATACCTATGCATAGACCACACATCTTGACATAGTATGAAGTGCCCTTGTTCATCTTGATACAAATCTATGAATGCAAGATTAAGATGTTTTATCTTTATATTGCCTTGATTTAGTTTCACATAGCTTCATCACTCACTACAGGAAAAGCATTGAAGGTTCAAGACGCTAATAAGATACTCCAATAAAATCACAAGAACATCTATGTATGAAATATTGTGATTCAAAGCCCTTATAGCATTAGTTTCCCCACAATCCATTGATAGGTCTTGTGGTGATTTGTCATTTCATTTCATTTCATTTATTGTATTCCAAAGTGTGTTTTTCCGGCATTAGTTGTTAGCATAGGCTAGAATAGGATTTGATCCTATATTTTATGTGCTTGCACCTCAAAGTCTATGAACTCCCGGATTGATATATTTAATGTCAAGGATTTATACATATAATGTGACAAACAACTGCTTAATTTGATTAATACCATGCTCACACTTGATTACATTGACTCACATACATAGCATACTCAGCCTATCAAGTAAAGAAAGTTAGTATGTATCCAAATATCAGTTATTTAGCATGAGGACATGCAAATCCTTAGGCATGGGAGAGATGTTGGGTCGCCAATTTGACATCCTTATCACCACCAAGTCATCCTTTTGTGATCATCCTTTTACTTATTCATTGTCTCATTTACTGTAATTCTTCGTAAATAATCCCTGACAAACTTATAAGCATCGAATGATTAATTGTTATACATTTTCCTTTCTTTTGATGAATTAATTAGGATTATACTTGGTTTACTAATTATGGTTTATGAAGTGTGATTCCTTTAGCCACAATTCAGTTCGGTGCAGTTATGCTCATGTACCACCAGTTCACTTCTAGTACTTGAGTTTGGTTGTTCGCATATGTGTATGTGCTCAAATGGAAAATAGACCATGGGTTTCAAAGATATAGATGTCAACATGGTGTGTGTCCCTCGGTTCATGCCCAAGTCGCACATGGAAGTATCTAGCCATGGTCAAGGGTTTTTAGACAAAACAATGTGCCAAATTAGCAACAATTAACTTTTGGCACAATTATCGAGGCAATGAAGATGGATCTCAAGATTCTAGAACATGGGTTGTGTGGGATGGTCCAAATTGAATCTCATGTGGAAAGATCTATGAAATCAAACACGGTTGGGGAGTTATGAAGGTTTTTTTTATATGGGTTTTCCTAGATTTTGTGTGCGGCTAGTTTCCCAAGAAATGTAAAATTTGTTTGAATGAATTGTGATTCAGTTCCAGTGATTTTATGTATAAATAATTCATCCTAGAACAAAGAAGGGGAATTAATTTTTATATACAGAGAGTTATCATTCATCATTGTAAGAGAGAATTGAACTCGTGTTTCTGAACTTGTAATTTCTGAGTTTTAAAATATGCAATGAGAAAGCATTGTTACTTTTGTGTTGATTTGTGGGCACTTGTATAGTGGCATTTGTGGGTAGCGTACCAATTGGGAAAGGCCCCTCAACTTGGTAACATGTTGCCCCTTTTGTGCACTAGCTAGTGTAGGTTTAATCATTATACGTTCCTGAGTATAATTCATTTCCAAATTGCATTAGGTTTGTGTGTTACTTTAGTTCACCCAGATTATAATTGTTTTCAATCAATTTGAATTAATTTATTAGATTGTGTTAATTTGAATTGGCATTCTTATGTTAGTGGGAAAACCGTTGATCATTTCCTGGAAACAAATCATCAACTAATCTATCCACACTATCTTGATTTGTCATTTCTCCAATGCAACGCTCTGTTCTTTGTTGATTCAATCCATCATTTTGGGGCAGCGACATAAGTATAAAGATATTGTAAAATTATGCATACTTTATTGGTTTTATTTCACGTTTATATACTTTGTTCTATTCCACCTAAATCATGATCCATTTAATGCCTCAGCATCACCCCTCTATGCATATTCATTGAATTCAGACTTTTCCATTATGTTGTCATTCATTCCATTGGTGTCTGTGCATATTGCATCACCTTTAGAATGCATTTTCTCTTAATACAATCCTCTTTGTGTTTTTCCCAAATAGACATTCCATTTTCATATTGCATTTCCAAATTTCTTTGTGTATGAATAGTTTCATTTTTCTCGTTCTTGTTGATGTTTGAATGATTTTATTGTTGATATGTATATTTGTTAGAGTAGTGTTAGCCTTTCAATTTTTATGATTTGCATATTTTTTTGTGTGAAACCTTGGTACCAAATCTCATTGTTTAGTGTTAGTAAAAGAGTTCCTTCATCAAGTAAATTTAATTTCCTGCAACATGTTTAATGAGCACAAAGAGCATGTTTACTTTCTCAACATTGCAAAAGAAAAAAGAGAGAATGGATCTGCACTAAATTGGGACATTTTATAGACAAGTTGGGTATTGACTTTACATATTTGCCAAAAACTTCAAAATATAATCTCGTCATTGGCTCGTGGGATAAACATTGGCTTGTTGTTTGCACAAAGAGAAAATTTTAGTGCTGACAGGATTCTTGTTTTGGCATAAAGTTGAGAAGAATAAAAGGGGTATTTGGCATCCATTTTGAAAATAATAGCACCTAATTCCAACCATATGGGTGTAGTTGCAAGCTTTAGTTACAACAACCAGATCTTGTGGGTGTATTCAAAACAGAATGAGAACTTAGCTCTCTAAACATGGTCCTTTTATGCACCAGTTTATTGACCCTACCATGCTCAAACTCAATTACCTCGACTCCCATACATAGCATACTCATCCTATCAAGCAAACATAGTTAGTATGTATCCAAATATCATTTTTTTTGCATGAGGACATGCAAATCCTTAGGTGTGGGAGAGATGTTGGGCCACCAATTTGACATCCTTATCACCGCCAAGTCATCCCTTTGTGATCATCCTTTCACTTATTCACTGTCTCTTTTACCGTACTTCTCTGCAAATAAGCCCTGACAAGCTTATAAGCATCAAGTGATTAATTGTTATATATTTTCCTTTCTTTTGATGAATTAATTAGGATTATGGTTGGTTTAATAATGATGGTTTATGAAGTGTGATTCATTTAGCCATAGTTCAGTTCAGTGCAGTTATGTTCCTATACCACCATTTCACTTCTGGTACCTGAGTTTGGTTGTTAGCATATGTGCATGCGCTCAAATGGAAAACAACCACCAGGGTTTCAAAGATCTAGATACCAGCATGGTATGGGTCCCTTTGTTCATGACTAAATCTCATATAGAAGTCTTCACCCATGGTCAAAGTTTTTTAGACAAAAAATGTGCCAAATCAATAGAAATTAACTTCGGGTGTGATTATCAAGGCAATGAATATAGATCTCAAGATTCTAGAACATGGGTTTTGTGCGGGATGGTACAAATTGAGTCTCGCTTAGGAAGATATACAAAATCAAACATGGTTGGGGAGTTATGAAGGATTTTTTAATCTAGGTTTTCCCATATTTTGTGCGCAGCTAGTTTCCCAAGAAATGTAAAAATTGTTTGAACGAATTGGGATTCGGTTCCAGTAATTTTATATATAAATAATTCCTCCTAGAAAAAAGGAAAGGCATTCATTTTCATATACATAGAGCTATCATTCATCATTGTAAGAGAGAATTGAACTCGTGTTTATGAACTTATAATTTCTGATTTTTAAAATCTGCAATGAGAAGGCATTGTTACTTTTATGTTGATTCATGAGCACTTGGAGATTGACATTTCTCATAAACGTACCAGTTGTGAAGGGCCACTCAGCTTGGTAACATAATTCACCTTTTTTGGACTAGCTAGCGTTTAATCACCATATTTTTCCAAGTATAATTCATTTCCAAATTGCATTAGGTTTGTGTGTTACATTAGTTCACCCATATTATAATTGTTTTCAATCACTTTGAATTAGTTTATTAGACGGTGTCAATTTGAATTGGAATTCTTATGTTAGTTAGTTGGAAAACCGTTGATCATTTCCTAGAAACGAATCATCAACTACTCTATCCACAATACCATGATTTGTCATTTCTACAATGCAACACTATGTTCTTTGTTGATTCAATCCATTAGTTTGGGGTAGCAACATAAGTATAAAGATATTGTAAAACGATGCATACTTTATTTGTTTTATTCCACGTTTATATACTTTGTTTTATTCCACCTAAATCATGATCCATTTAATGCCTCAGCATCACCCCTCTATGCATATTCATTGAATTCGGACATTGCCATTCATTCCATTGGTGTGTGTGCAAATTGCATCACCTTTAGAATGCATTTTCTCTTAATACAATCCTCTTTGTGTTTTTCCCAAATAGACATTCCATTTTTAGATTGAATTTCCAGATGGCTTTGTGTATGAATAGTTTCATTTTTCTAGTTCTTGTTTATGTTTGAATGATTTTATTGTTGATATGCAGATTTGTTAGAGTATCCTTTCAATTTTTATGATTTGCATAGTTTTCTCTGTGAAACCTTGGTACCAAATCTCATTGTTTCTTGTTAGTAAAAGAGTACTATATTTTCCTTCATCAGATAAATTTACTTTCCCACAACATGTTTAATGAGCATCTTGTGTGAGCCATTACATGGTTAAAACTAAAGAAAATTGAGGAACTAATAAGCTATATAAGGATGATAGTAATAACACTCTTGAAGAATGAAAGATTATGGTTAAGAGTTGAATAGCATAGGTGTCTTATATTCCATCGGCATTCAGTCCTATAATGTTAGATATTCATTCCAGTAATTAGAAATCATTAGTTTGACAAGTTAATCATCTCTCAGAGTGCATAAACACTTAGATCTAAAATGAAATATTGCACTACATGCCATTAATGAAACCTAAACTAATGAATTGATCATTGTTTATAGGTTTGGTTTTTGGTTTTCAGCATTTTGATTCCCTCATAAACTAAAATCTTAAGTATTCATTGATTAAACAATATCTCATAAGAAAACATACATATGCATAGACCACACATCTTGACATAGTATGCAGTGCCCTTGTTCATCTTGATACAAATTTGTGAATGCAATATTAAGGTGTTTTATCTTTATATTTCCTTGATTTGGTTTCCCACAGCTTCATCACTCACTATAGGAAAATCATTGAAGGTTCAAGACAATAATAAGATACTCCAGTAAAATCACAAGAACATCTATGTATGAAATATTGTGATTCAGAGCCCTTATAGCATTAGTTTCCCCACAGCCGAGTGATAGGTCCTATGGTGATTTTTTATTTGATTTCATTTATTTTATTCAAAAGTGCATTTTTTCGACATTAGTTGTTAGTGTAGGCTGGATTAAGCTTTGATACTTCATTTTTTGTGCTTGGGCCTCGAATTCTACACTCCCAGATTGATAGATTTAATGTCAAGGATGTATACATAGAATTTGACCAACATAGACCACTGTGATCGGATGAGTATGTTGATCAAGTGAATGAGCTGAGAAATGATGAGTAAGAGGCATCTGAGGGGTTGTTGTATATGGAGAATGATGGTCATCATCTCTGGGACCATTGTCTACAATGTGGATTTCCTCTAGTTATCCCTAGGTGAGAAGGGGTAACAATGGGAATTCATAGCACAATAATTGGCCATTCATCAAACTTATGAGTCATCAGTTGAGCATCAACACGAGCACCTGGACATCGGACCTAGGTTTATGGATGAGCTCCTTGGATTCCTTCAACATTGTATTTAGTACTTGCACATGGGGCACTGACTACTTTAGGGTGGAAATCAACACTCGCACATAGGATTCAAGTTATGTATGAGCTACTTGGCCAATGTTGATGTACATGGGACCTTATTTCTATGGACTACTTCACTATTATGGTCAACAGCCATACATGGGATCCTAATTTATGATTGTACATCCTCAATACAAGTGTTGAGAGAGACACCTTTTGAAATGGGGTGGAATATTGGGATTCTCCCTAAGGGTGTGACCGAGGGACAAAGGGCCTGCTAGAGAAATAATAGTGCAATTATAGTGGCCATTCAATGTAATGCAGACTAGGTCCACTATGTTCGTTATTATTAAATAAGGTCCACTAGTTAGTTAGCATGGAATAAATATAACATGGTCTCAATAAAGAATCTCCACTAGATAGTTAGGAGGTGTTTATGATTAGAGTTTCATCAATAGCTATAAATAAGGGCCCTACCTTAAGAGGAAAGTGAACATGAGTATATTCCTTCCATGAAAGAATCATTGTACAATGTTTCCCCACCTTAAGGGTTTTGATATTAAATAAAGTGTGATCATTTCTAAATATCTTGATTGTGATTAATTTTAAGACTTAAGGATCGTAACAATTCGTATTAGAGCTATTTCTTGGGAAATAAAGTGGAAGTCTTTTTTTCTTTCTTTTTGTATATTTTTCAAGGGAAAAGGAGGGTTGTGACACTCATATCAATCCCTATAGTTTTTTATGCAAAATTTGAAAAAAACAAGTGCAAGTCTGAATTCATCTAAAAAAAAAAGTTCAAAAGAAAACAATCCCAACCGAAGCATGGGAAGTGGAGATATCGTTGATTTAAAATCATCTCTTATGGGGGTGTTTGTTGATAGTCTCGCATATTGTAGAGTATATATATTTTGACAGATTACCATGATTGAAACCAAACCAATTCCATTGGATAGGGTATTTTTGGGCCATTCATTTGTTATATAATATGATATAATTCCAATCAATATCTAGTGTGTTACATCCCTTGTAAATTGTCGTCCCTCAAACACTAACGAAACTACAAAATGGCATTGTCGAGGTCCATGATCTAGGGAGAAAGTGTGTCAATCTGTGTTGGATGTTTAATCACATTTGTAATGAATTCAAGAGATTGGTCATGGCTAGGATGCATTATTTCATCAACAAAAAGTATACTAGAGACATATATGCCTAGTGGGATTTAAAGGGTGCTTGTGATAATTGGTACATGGATAGTTATCATTTCTAAGAAGACAACTAATTTCACATTATATTTGATGACTCTATTCCACCTTATGTAGAGAACATCATTGAGGGGAATCAAGATCATGTTATGATATCAATGTTCAACTTGCATATTCTCCAATGGTATTGTTCCCTCCAGATCCACCTCTGATCCTTTACAACTATGTGGAATATTTTTTTTTGGATTCTATTTATTTGGATTCGCATGACCATGGTGGTAATTCATATCACAATAATCATCCATTCATCGAGCTTATGAGTCATTATTTGGGCATCAACATAAGCACCTAGACATGGGGCCCAGGTTTATGTATGATCTTCTTGAATTCATTCAACATTGTAGTTATACTTGCACATGGCACACTAGCTACTTGAGGGTGGAAATCAACACTCGTACATGGGATCCAAGTTTACGTATGAGATTCTTGAACTACTTTGATGTTGTGTCCAACCCTTGTACATGGGACCCTAGTTCCTCGAACTACTTCATGGTTATGATCAACACCCATGCATGGGATCCAGATTTATGATTATACATCCTCACTACAAGCGTTGATAGGAACACCTTTTGAAGGGGGGTGGAATATTGAGATCCTCCCTAGGGGTGCGACTTGGGGCCAAAGGGCCCACTAGAGTAATAATAATGTAGTTATGGCGGTCATTCTAAGTTTTTTATTATTAAATAAGGCCCACTAGTTAGTTAGCATGGAATAAATGTAATGTGGTCTCATTAAAGAAGCTCCAATAGATAGATAGGAGGTGTTTATGATTAGGTTTTCATCGATAGATATAAATAAGGGTCATGTTATTGCAGAATTTGTACCTGTGCAAATCCCAACACAAGATCCTCAAATATTGTGTAACTATGGAATATCGTGTTGATGTTTTGGTAGCTGCGGGAGGTATTAACCTCTACGTGTAACCTATGACTTAGAATAGAATATTCTGGAAGCAAGTGAATCATTAAGAAGATGTGTGGAAACCCTAGAAGACAAGTCGTCCTAGCAGAATAAATAATATTAGAATATTATATTCCAGAAATACAATTCGGCTCCACAGGAAAAAGATAAACAGAAAATATAATTACCAGAAAGTTAGGTTGGCCCAACCAAAAATTTCATTGGACATATTAATATAAATAGATGAAGTTTTAGCTCATTTGTATACCCAATCAATGTGCAAGTCTTGTGGAGAGATGTAGTTGCATCTACAACTACAGTTGTAAGGAGGAATAATGGCGCATGGTCATCTCTTGGTCTTTGTCTCTCTCTTGGTGATTTTCTTGGTGATATTCTTGGTGATATTATTGCTAAGTATGGTGAACATTTAAGAGAGAGAGAGAGAGTAGTGCAGTTGTAGTTTCTACAGTTGTGTATGGTACTTGTTCTGTGAATATGGAGACTCTCTCTCTTGTGCGCTACCCTTGGAGAATGAGTGCTCTACTTGTCTTGATTTGTTGTTGCAGTTAGCAACTAGGGTTTATTTGTTTGCTCTAGAGTAGGCTTGTTGGAATTATTCTAAGTAAAGGTTAGTGTGCTTAGGGGTGGCATATGTGAATGCCTATGCTTGGGTGACAATTATATGACATTTTCTATGGTTAAACGAGCATACCAAAATTTCAACATGGTTTCAGATTTGGTTTCCTTCGTAACAGTATAACCATTGGAAGGAAGATCCTTAGTTTCCCCCATTTCCAATATTGTTGATCACTTACTGAACTCACTAAGAAGGCCGCCTATGTAGGGCACATCTCTTCCTCGGATCAGATCTACAATTTTTGGAAGTTGAGATATTAGGGTTTCCTCGTAAAAACCCTAGGTTTGCAGTTCCAGTTCCTTCATGCCAATTCGTTCATGCCATTTACAGCATCAGTTGCAGTGTCAGTTGCAACACTAGTTGCAGCACCAGTTGCAACACCAGTTGCAGCACCTGTTACAGCACCAGTTGCAGTACCAGTTGCAGCACCAATTATAGTGCCAACACCCGTTGCAGTAAAGTTTCTATGAAACGTTGGCCTAATATTTGGTTGTTCTAGTGCGCCTTACCCTAGATCATCTCCAGTTACCTTTAGATTGCAAGTTGGAGCACTTTTAAGTTTTATGGTTCGTCATTGCTTGCCACTGCTACCGAATGGTGCCACTGTCTATCGTTGCTTGTCGCTTCTACCGGAGGTATGTACTTAGATATGTTTAAACTGTATCATTATTTTGAGTGTGATTGTAGGAGAAGGGATCTCTAGTCCAAGCAATAATCGTAGATCCAGAAGGATCTCAGATCCAACACATTCAGAGGAACAACTCACTCCAAGTTTGATTGTTTTCACATGCCTCTAGTTGTTATGGCATTATTGTGACCTTATGAACATCTAGTTGTATTTTGATCTATTGAAGTTATGAGTATCATACTAACCTCTGTTCAAAGTTAAAGTTAGAAACCAACTTTAGTCAAAGTATTAGATTGATTAAGGTTGAGACTTTAGAGTTTATTTGCACTATATTCTCTAAATCAGATTTATGTCTAGAAAGCATATTGTCTTAAGTACAGGGGAAATGTTGAAGAGAATACTTGTCATCTTGAGTGAAGGAGACTCGGAAGAAAATAAACAACACTTGTTCTTGAAGATAAGACTCCAGATTCCAGGTTTGAATAAATTAATAAGTTTCCAATTTTCACATATCAAGTTTGATAATTTCTACATTACTAGATGTTACAACAATCCTTGAAAGTTTCCATTACTGCTAGATACAATGAATACTTGGCAGCATGTGAGTACTATTGATATAAATGCTTATTGTACTTGGTCGGAAGATGAACTAACATCTCCTCTAGGAGATACTTCTTGTTTTTCTTCCAGGCAGGTCACCTTGGTAATAATATGATGATTACCATGAGATTTCATTTTTCTTGTTGACATAGATATGTTCTTATGAAAATGCTATTATACTTTTAGTTCTTTTTTTCTTGTTCTGGGCAGGTTACCATGGAGGAATGTTTGATCATAACACTAGAAGAGTGTTGTTCCAATTTCTTATTATTCTATTTTTATTTTGGCTCTTATTCTAGGAAGGTCACAAGAAATAGCTTTGAGAAGGATATACTATGATTATCGTTCTCGTTCTTGTTTTTATTATTATAAAAGTATTATTCTTGTCCATTATTTTCCCATTGTTGTCCTTGTTCCAGGAAGGTCATAGGTGATAAATCTGAGGGAAGCTATAGTGACAGTTGTAGAAGACAACATATTAGATGGTCTCTAGTTTGAGACATGGAGCAAACTATCCAGATAATAAGTTGTATATATGATCGTATACATCCATGTACCAAAGAATAAGAAGACGAATAAGGGTACTTTTGCGAGATACAAAGTATCTCATATGGAGATTGATTTTAAGGAGCAGAAGGATCCAAAGATGACAGAACAAATCCCTCTAGTGAAGTTGATCACTCTTCATATCATCAAGAAGAGTTAGTAGAGCCAGAAGGGCCTACCCAGAATCATTGCAGTAACCAAGAAGAGACCAGTGTGGTCACATGAAACTTTACACGATGCAGCATTGATGAGCCATATCATGAGGATTAGATGGTTCCACCGGTGGCGAGGCAGGTGACCCCACCGAATAACATATAAAAAGGAGATAGATTTTAGAGGGATTCAACCCTCACAATCCATTAAGGAGGAGCATCCTCCCAAGGACCATTCACAGGAGACTGCAGAGGGAATCATCACACACAGAGAGAGAAGATGGCTCCGAAGATTATATAGACTCAGAGGGAGTCAAGCTTCATAGAGAGAATGGAGACTTAGATACTTTCAGATTCAAATGGAAGAGAGAGATGTCTTCTAAGACTGGCAGACAGGTGCCATCGTTTTAGAAGGCTAGATCGAAGCTTCAGAGGATTCAAGGAGATATGATATATTATGAGAATATTCCCTTTCTTTAGTAAACTTTGCTACAGTGAATGAGGAGGAAGCCAGACAGAAGGACTGGGATACATATCTTTTCCTTGGTTTTGAGACAAGAAGGGAAGTAAGTGGTGACTTCCAAGTTGATATAAAAGATCAAGCATGTTGCAGATAAATAGCCTAGAGATATACAAATCCTGATTTGTGTCCAAAGGATTCTCCCAGCAAGAGGGGGGAGACTATGACGAGACACTTGCTCCAGTATATTGCTATCGACGAACATGTAGAAGATATGTTGACCAAGCCTCTGTTAGGGACAATCTTGGAGTGGTCCAAATGTTTTTTTCTCCAGTAGTGAGAATAGACGTGTTCCCTAGTAGAGGGAAGTGATGAGATCCCCAGTAGTGGGTGTTACCCCAGCGCATGCTAGTATGTTACCCCAGCGCAGGTTGATATGCTACCCCAACATAGATTAGTACTCCAATGTAGGCTGGTATGCTACCCCAGCACAGGTTGGTACTCCAACGCAGGCTGATATGATACCCCACCATAGGTTAGTACTCCAACGCAGGTTGGTATGCTACCCCAACTTAGGTTGGTACTCCAATGCAGGCTGGTATGCTACCCTAGAGCAGGTTGGTACTCCAACGTAGGCTGGTATGTTACCCCAATGCAGGTTGGTAATCCAACGCAGGTTGGTAATCCAACGCAGGCTGGTATGCTACCCCAGTGCAGGTTGGTACTCCAATGTAGGCTAGTATGCTACCCCAACACAAGTTGGTATGCTACTCCAACGCAGACCGGTATATTACCCCAGCGTAGGTTGGTATGCTACTCCAATGAAGGTTGGTATGCTACTCCAGTGAAAGTGCAGAACTTCCTATGACATATAGATCTGTGATTGACAAAAGGGCAATGAATGAGGTGTGCAGAAGCGTAGAAGCAATGATGATGGTCGTGCCAAGAGGAATGTTTTCCTCGTTAAGAGGGAGTATTAAAATTTTGAGTCATATTCTGTTTGAGATGATGAGTTACTAGTTTTGTATGAACTAGATGTCGACCTGTAGTTTCAGAAATGATTCCCAGTTAGAGTGTTGATCAGTAGCATCGAAGGTTACTAGTTGGAGGGCCAACCAGTAGTATTGGAGGTGTTTTCCAGCTAGATGGATCATCTACGGCTATGATGGTGATACTTGTTACATGATTTGTTTGATCATATGATATCATGTGTGGTTATGGTGATGCTAACTATAGACTGGTCTGCAAGACCATGTGATTCTTTCCCATGCCATGTGATATGGATGAATGTGTTTGATACCATTACATGAATAAAATCTTAGTTAATACCTCACTAGCTAAGAGGGAGTGTTGATGTTTTGGTAGCTACAGGAGGTATTAACCTCCACGTGTAACCTATGACTTAGAATAGAATATTCTGGAAGCAAGTGGGCCATTAAACAGATGTGTGGAAACCCTAGAAGACAAGTCGGCCTAGCAGAATAAATAATATTAGAATATTATATTCCAAAAATACAAGTCGACTCCATGGGAAAAAGATAAACATAAAATATAATTACCAGAAAGTCAGGTTGGCCCAGCCAGAAAAGTCATTGGACATATTAATATAAACAGAGGACGTTTTAGCTCATTTGTACAACCAGTTAGTGCGCAAGTCTTATGGAGAGTTGCAGTTGCAGTTGCAACTGCAACTGCAAGGAGGAATAAGGGCACATGTTCATCTATTGATCTTTGTTTCTCCCTTGGTGATTTTCTTGGTGATATTCTTGCTAATTATGGCACAATTTTGAGAGAGAGAGTAGTTCATTTGAAACTGTTGCAGTTGTGTATGGTACTTGTTCTATGAATATGGAGACTCTCTCTTGTGTGCTACCCTTGGAGAAGGAGTGCTCCATTTGTCTTGAGTTGTTGTCGCAGTTAGCAACTAGGGTTTATCTGTTGGTTCTGGAGTAGGATTTCCATAATTATTCTAAGTAAATGTTAGTGTGCTTAGGGGTGGCATATGTGAATTCCTATGGTTGTGTGACAATGATGTGACATTGTCTATGGTTAAACGAGCATACCAAAATTTCAACAGATCCTACCAATGTCACCTTAGTAATAACTTCCCATGTATTAGTGATGGAAGAGGTACAGCACAAGAGAGGCTTCCTTGGTGACCTCAAGGGATCAAATTAGAAAGTAAATTATTCAAGCCTATCGCCCCCTCTCTTGATCACCATATAAAAGGTTAGTCTAGGTCAGGGTAGTATAAGAATGAAGTTGTTTGAGTACCTTCTTGAAAAAAGAACACTTTATAGCATATATGTAATCATTTTCAAGCTCAAACATGCAATAAATATACCTTGAAGACACTAGATAATGAAAATTGCAATGTTTGGCACAAATTCGCAGCAGTACACCAGTCTTATAACAACAATATAAATTTATAACAGTAGCAATAAAAAGATCTAGAATTTCAACAATTCACCAAGAAAATTAAGCATGCATCACATATAACATTATCCAATTTCTTAGGAGACATTATGAGAAAGTTAGGCCATATTTACAAGAGTGTATGCATCAAAATTAAGGTGTTATCAAGTGGTTGTAGATAACTTTTGTAGCAACAATAAGTTCACTAGCAAGTTAGTGAGTGTTAGTGTTAGAAAAGTTAGTAGAGAGCTTGAGAGAAATGAAAGAGAGTGTATGTTGATCAATTTCACCACGAGAGAGCTATAAAATCAGTGTCTTTGAGGGCTATGGAGTCTTTATAACATCAATGCAACTAAACTTGGATCTTGATCTAATTATAACCAAGAAGTAGGACTCAATCTCTAAGGTGCTAGCACATTAGGGCCTTAGAGGTTGAGACTTAACGAGAAGGATTTCTAGGGTGCAATCACTTTTGGCCCCTATAAACCTTTTCTCCCTTCTTGTAGCTTCAACTAGGTCAAAATCAAGAGTCTAGGGTTAAAATCCTAAAGTGCTAGCACTTTAGGGATTTAGGAGTCTAACCCTAGCTAGGATATCTTCACAAATTTTGGACAAAATTAACATTTTGAGAGGAGGAAGCACTTATGCTCCTCTCTTAGGGTTTCACCAAGCAAGACGTCTAGCATGAAAAAGTAAAATTATAGTGAAACATTAATAGCATGAAATAGATTTGCATAAATTTCACTTACCCTAACACCAAAAATTCCATCCTAAAATCAGCAAAGAGCATCCACAATTTGACCTTCCAAAGATAGTGCATGAGAGAGAAGAGCCAATAACGCAAAAAGGGAGAAAATTTCATAAGTAATACTCTCACAAATGTGAGAAGTCATGATCATAAAATGAAATGAGAAGGTGCTATATTTATATGGAGCCACCTTAACCAACTTGTCCACATAAATTTGTCAACAACAAAATAGAAGAGGGTTGACCCCTTCATTTTTCTCTACAATATTCCAAAATAAAAAATACATAAAGTAAAACCCTAAAGAGGGTGATGTCATGCCCTAGAAAGGTGACCTAGGGATAAAAAAATGTGGCATCCAAGCTCAAGGATTGGATCATTGGGCCTCCAAAGGCCATGTGTCATGATTTAAAGTGAAAAACACCATGTCATGTGTCTCCTCAAGTCAAAGCACCTCTAAAACCACATCATCCATTAAACCCTAGCCTCCGAGATGATGTCAATGGATGAAGGGTGACATCCTAGGCCTCCAAAGGACGCGTTCAACTACAAAAAGGTGGCATAATGTGTGGTTCATCATCATAATCCTTCCTCATGAGGATATATGTCCTCAAAAATCACAACGCTCATCATCAACGGTCTCCCACATGTGGGGTATGGCATCCATCCTATGGGATTTCAAGCCCCATGAAATTCCAAGTGGCATAGTTTATTCATGAATAGATTTCATCAGGCAAGGTATTGCAAAGACAAACAAGTACATCCTCCAAGGTTCCACAAGTCATATGAATCATGCCAAGTAAGCCACATTTAATAAAATAACCACCCAAACAAGTGCATTAAATCCCCCCTTTTCAAATTAAACAAATGCTCAAAGGCCTTATAAACTTTTCCAATTATAGGTATGGGAGGGGTGTCATGGTGCCCTATTGGGTAGGCTAATCCCAAAGTCAAGGAATGTTTCTCAAGAATACCCTATATATATCATGTAAGGAGTATGATTTGGATTGGGGAAAGACGCTTGGGCATGGGGTTCTTGACATATCAAGGGTTGATATTGTCTCATTTATGGGTGCCTTTGTGGAGGGTGGGATACATCCTTGAGTTACCCTTTGTTTGCAATGCAACCTTTTTCCCATCCCTTTATTTTCCTTTATTAATTCTTAACATTGAGATCTATGTGCAATGAAAATAAAAGAGAATTGCAATGCCACTTGAAGTTAGAACACATTGGGTGTTATATGCAGTGGAAATAAAAGAACACCGCAATGCACTCCCCCTTCAAGCGAGATGCCTTTTTTTTTCACTTAAAATTCTTTTATTCCTTTAGAGAAGCATTTCATGGATCTCAGGACTTTAGGGAGAGAATTTATTTATGATGCTAGCTACAAAACCTCTGGGCCTTTAACCCCTTCTTCCAATGAAATGAGGTACAAACCCCTATTGGGGTCAATGAACCTAAAAACCCAAAAGATGAGGAAGTGGAGGGGAATAAGTGTGGAAGGTGGTAAGTATGACTGGGAATGGTACGATGACCCTTCAAGGAAAACCCCCAGTAGAAACCATTTCCCCGAGGGTGACCAACTTACTAGGATATTGTTATCGCACAAGTTGTAGGTTGGGAAAATCCCTACCCAACCACCAAATTGGAGAGAACTATGGAACACTACACCCAATGTCACCTCGATGTAGGTCATGCACTTCAAGGATGACTAGGTCACTCTAGGGAAGCAATCTCGGTGACCCTAGGGGGAAAAGGGATGTGAAAAAAGGAAAGGAAATAAATAGGTCCCTAAGGTCAAAGATCTATATGGAAAATGGAAAGCAAAGTCGAGTCTCAAGTGGTTTAAAGGTTGCCAAAGACTTGGGTGAATTTCTGAGATGTTGGTACCTGCCTGAGATAGAAGAAAAACAACTTTTCAATGATGTTTGTTAGTTGGATCAACAAGTTAAGCTTGATATCCCTAATTTTCAGCAATAGATAGTAGTTTATATCAGCAAGCAATAAGTATTATAGTTGCTTAAAATATTGCTTAAATTCAAGTGAGATACGCTTGAAACAAGTAGATAATGACTAGAGAAACTTCACAATTTATATCATGAGACTTTAGCAATTAGATGTGGTAATCATAAATATTGTATGTAGAACTATTTTTTCAGCCTTATGGTTGTAGAAATCTTGTTATGACAGCAGCAAAAGCAGCCACAAAAATTCCCAAAGGAGACACCCGAAAATGCCTTAAACCTAGTAGAACAAGTTAGCAAACTTTTGGCAAATTTTGGCGGTGAAAGCAAGAGTTAAGAGTGACTTCATCTTAGGGTTTCTGAAGTGAAGTTATCAGCCTTATGTCTATAGAAAAAAAATCCCTATATCAGAAATTTTATCCAACAAAAATCACTCGTAATTAGTTCAAAAGGTGTGCCCAGGTTAGTAGTGGGTGAGGGAATATTTTTAGGCCTAGTATAGGGTTAGTTTAGGAGAAAAGGGGTTAGTAGGCTAGGTTTAGAGAATCCCTAATGGTTTTTGGTTAGTTTTCCCACATAAGCAAGAAATTTTGGTTGAAATGGGATGCCCTAAGGGAGGAAGAATCCCCAAGGCATCAAGATCACTATCCAAAAGAGACAACTTTAAAACTTGAAATTTGTAGGGTTACCAAGGAAACAATTTATTTCTCCCATGCAATAATTAAAGACTAACTCCTTAAAAAAAAGGGTTAATGGAGTCAATCAAACAAAGAGCTAGAGGTACTACCTCCTTGGGGGTTTAAATCCTCTTACTCCCCAAGGCAAGTATCTCTAGCTAGGGTTTAGGCTAAGAGGGTTTATGCCCTTATACTAGTCTTAGTAAACCCTTGTTAAACCAATAGCATGTAAGCATCAAGTGATGGATACTAAGGTGGGGGTGTATTCCCTTATACTTCCAACCTAGCAAATAACCTTGACTTTAAAAATAAATGATAGCAACAATGTAGAAACCTTACCAATTCAAGGAAAAAGCTAAGACAAACCACCATAAAAGCTAGAGAAAATCATTCCAAGGCTAGTGCATCACTTCCATCAACCAATAATCCAAGACATAGCCATAAACAAAAGAACAAGAGAGATAACTAGCCAAAGAGAGTGAAAATTTTAGTCCAAGTGCCTCTCACAATGGAGAGTTATGTTTGAAATGAGATCTCATGATCTCTATTTATACAAAATGTCACTAACATAGTTTGTCCACATAATTAAGGGTAAGCCACAAGACTAGGGGTAAAAAACCATATTCTTTCCCCTTTTTACAAAGTAATATTAAACAATTCACTTTAATTTCACTTTAATTTTAATTTTGCACAAATAAAACCCTAGTTTGTAAAGATGCCACCCCTCTAGGGGATGTTTTGGCACTAGGAGAAGGTCATTGGTGAAGGAGGACTGTAGAAAGGATTCCCAAAGCCACATGTCAAGCATCCAAATCATTTCCTTCATGGTCGAAGCCTCAATCCCCTCAAAACGTCCTTGTTCCAATGCATGTAAACCTCACCACCAAACCCTAACCCCCCTAGGTGATGTCATGCCTCTAAAGGTTACATTTTGCCTCTCCTAGAAAAATTGTTTGGCATGTGAGGGCTAGGTTATGTMATACAAGTCATCTTATAGGCCTTCAATATTTGATCTCTCTCATCCAGCATGCAAGCCCTTGGCATCCACCTGTGGCCTTCAAGCCCCATGGAATCCCAAGCAAGGCTTGTTCTTCCAAAACTGTCCACCAACTAGGTCTTGCAAATAAAAATAAGCACCCYCTCCAAGGATCTCAAGTTATAACATCATGATTAGTAAATCCAATCAATAAATGATCCACCTAAGCATGTGCATCAAATCTTAATATGTCAAATAGTTAAGTGCTCAAAGACATTATGTAACTTGTCAAGCTTGAATATGGGAGGGTTGATGAGGTTCTCTATTGGGTATATCTTGTCCTAGGTCAAGGAGAGTTTCCAAGGGATCCCTCTCTAAGCCATGTAAAGTGAATGAAGTGGTTAGGGTCAAGACTCAATGGGAATGGGGTTCATGACATACAAGGGGTTGTAGTGTCTCTTTCATGGGTGCCTTTGTAGAGGGTGTGTGGTACCTTTGTTTGCAATGCACTTTTTCCAAGCCCATTATTTTTCCATTATTTGTTTCTTTCATAAATTGAAGGACAATTTAAAGGCCATTGCCCTAGCGTGGTGTCCAAATAATGACAGTGTCACCCACAAATACCTAGCGTAAATGAGAAGGTTGGCTCATGATGACACCCCCTTTCTCTCAGCCATGCAATCGAGATCCATTACCCTTGCATGGTGACCAGATGATGGTAATGTCATACTACTAGATATCCATGGACATAATAGGTCAACTCGTGATGAGACCTACTTTCCTCCAACTAACCTTTTAAGAATTCTTAATCATATTTCTTGTGGGTCCCCCTTTTCTCAAAGATAAGTGTTTCATTACTTTCTTGGGTGATCCTTGGGCAAAGCATATAGAAGTTTCATACATAAAATTTTATCTTTTACCCAACATCAATCCCTTTGGGCCTTCATTCCCTTCTTCCCATAAAATGAGGGACAACCCCTTCTTGGTTCAATACACCATAAAATCCCAAGATATAAGGAAATGGGGGGAAATAGTGATGGAAAGTGGTAAGTATGGTCAGGAATAGTACGATGTCTGTTAAAGGTAGTTCTTAGTATCAAACCCATCCCCAAGGAAGACCACTTACTAGGGAAAAATGTCAACCACCAAGGTGAAGCAGGGAAAAAGGCATAATGTCCAAGCAAATATCATGAAATCTAAAGAGTCTAAGATACAACATACTTAAATGCCTCAAATGTTGAAATTATGTTCACCATAATATTGACTTGTACCTCATGGAGAAAGGCCCACTGCCTTCCGAAAGCCAGCTGGTGTGGTGGATGACATCTGGAAATCTACGGCCTTTGTGATGGTGAGAAGGGTCTCCATATGTGAAAAAGGATATTGCTAGTCATGTAGTCTCTCGACACTCCATATCTGCAACCTGAGGGCCTCGAGACATAATTTCATTAGTTATCCACAAAACAGGGATAACATCTTGCTCCTACTTGGGGACATGTGCTCGTCATATAGTGCATGAGAAGTGAAACATATCCTAGTAGATCTGTGCCTGCCAAAACTCAGACAAAAGGATCAGAGAATCTAGGGTGGTTCTATCACCCTTTTATTCATATATAAAATCCAAAATGAAAGATAATCTAGAAAAGAAAAATTTTGACATTTTTTCAAAAATTTCTAAACTAAGCATGAAATCAATATGCAAGTAGATAAAAATGAAATATGAAATGCAGCTAAAATGCTGTGAGCAATCAAGATGCAAATGCAGGAAATGAAATGACCTACCTACTTACCTGGGGCCTTGGGGCCCTGAAGATCCGATGATAGGTGACATTAGGTGAATTCATACAACCAGTGCAACCACTTGTTCATCATTTCATCAAGATATCTCCCCCCATGCTTAATCATGTGAAAAAAAAAAGATAAGTCCAACACATAATAATCACAAGGATAAGTAGAAATATAATCCATCATGAAATGAAACTCGTGGAGATGGGTGGGAGGGAGGAAATCCTGTTAGAAAGAGAAACCATTAGCTCGATCATCTTGCCAGAAAGTGTAGCCACAATCCTGATCAATCCATTTCTGAAGAGGGATACCATATGTAGACAACGGTTGGTCTTCATCTTTGCTCAGAAAATCACTTCTTCCTAAAGGTTGGGATAGTATGATAAATCCCAAAGAAACTTGTTTGTCTCCCATACAAGGGGAAATAAGGTAAGAGACAGTCTCTTGTCTAGAGAAAAAATCCTCCCTTGACCTTAGCAAACATCGCTTCTTCGTTTGCAAATCTTCGCCCAGAATCTTAACATGAAATTATTTTTGTTTGGTAGTGCGGTCCTTGGACTGCTTTGGCTGGCCATGACCTGGTGTCTATCATGTCTATCAAAATATGAGCATAATGAATGAAAATCCTCATGGAACAAGTCTGAATCCTCAAAAGTGTATGTATCAAGGGATGTGTTATCACACTAAATTGCCTTGGGTCTTTTTAGTTTGTTTTCAATCCTTTTTAAGCCTTAGTTTTTAATTTTTTTCTTTTAAGGTCTCGTCCCTTTAAAATCTATGATTGGTAGGACGCCTTGGATGATTAAAGTTTTTGAGTCTTAGCTCTAATTTGATCCTCAAATTGATTTTTTCCTTAAACCATTCCTAGCTCATGTTTTATTTTGGTACCCTTCATGATTTATCCCTAGGTCGATCCCTCCCATGACTAGATTAATGTGACACTCCTCTATCCTCACTCATGACCTCATAGGCATACCTCAAACATCCTCGCTTACTTTTCTAATCATATTTTGAAGTGGATGCGATGCCTGCTCATCAAGAAGTTCTGTAGCGCCTATCACGTTCATCGCACTTCCACCCCGAGCCATGATTTCCACGACCGATGTCATGTCCCTTGTTTTCAGTGCCAGAAGTCGGTTAAGGATGCCTTCAAAGATCTTGCATTTGTGAGCTTTGGTAATGGTTTTTTAATTTTGAAAGACTCAACAGTGTTGCGTTGTGAAAATTCGTAAGTGTTGATCAAGCGACCACATGTCAATCAAATCCAATGCTGAGAAAGATTCCAGGACCGAGGTTTTCTCAAAGTTCATCCTAAGATTATGTTGAAGAGATCAACAGGTGTCTACTACGCAGGTATCCACTGTTACCTCCTGTGTGTATTAATCTTCACAGGAAATTTGTGCTCGGGTTTTTCGTTTTGCTAAGTTTGCACAGCAGTAAAAGATTCATCTTTGTATGATAGCCTCATCTCCTCTCTTTTTCAGACCTGTAAACCTCATGGCCCATATATGAGTCATATTTATGTTGTCTGCCTTAACCCTTGAAGTTGCAAGATTTAGACTAGTCTATCCTCTGCGTATGCGTTGCGCTACCCAGAGGCGATGCTTAACCTCTTGTTGCTTCCCCTTCCTCCTTTCATCTCGAAATTAAATGTTTTACTTAGTTGCATAGGGTCAGCCTTGCATATTTGAAACCCCACTCAAAGTCTCCTGAGCATTACCAAACCTTTTAAGATCCCTCATTCTGAGTCATGGAGACCCCTAAATCGAAGAATGCACATAAAGGAGGCAAGATAGTTAGGACAGAACCAGTGGACATGCTTCCTTTTAATACAGAACCCATGGCAAGATAGGCCTTTCAAAGAGTAGGGTGCCTCTTCTTCTGTCAGAACATGTAGAGAGGCCATACGGAGGTAATAAGACAGTTTTCATTGCAGTTTGATGGTAAGAAAACTAAGGTTTGGGATTTGGAGTTTGAAGTGACTGAAGCCTCCATCTCAGTTGCAATAGGGATCCCCATTATAGGTGAAAGGTGGTTCAAATCCATGGATTTGAGTTCATCTTATAAAAAAGATCTCTTTAAACCTGAATATCAAGCCAATGACCTGTCCAAAAGTATGTCAAGGAGCCAATTGATTGAACAATTTGACAGACTATTGAAGATCATACAGAGATATTTTACTTGTGAAGGGAGATTCAACACATTATACCAATACCATATAAGATTGTTGCTACATTTTACTGGTAAAGTTGAGATGAATATTCCTTATTACTTGTTGAGGAGTATAGGTAAGATGTCAGACAGGATACATGTCAAATCTAAAGATGTGTATTCTAGCCTTTTCCACTCTGGATTAATCGGAATGCTAGTATCTGAGGAATTGGGCATGAAAGTTATTTCATGGGAGAATTTTGTGGTTACCTCTCATTTTAAGTTGGATCTAGCACCCACTCCTCAATCACAGAGGGCAAGTTCTTTGTCACCTACCAGTGCTACCAAAGCAGGGACCAGTAGGAAGAGAAAGGGCAGATCCCTTGTTCAAGTGTCAGAGGTCAACAAGCAGGTCATTGAAGCTGAGGAGGAAGTTTTTCCTTCTCCACACAGATATTTTTCACCACCTCCTCCACCAAGGTTAGAAGAGGTGCCTCCTTCTACCAAAGCTACATCTAAGAGATGGAAGAAGCTTCTCTTTTCCCCTTCTCCTCCAGCAGTCGAAATCAAATGTAAAAGACCTTTCACAAGGTCATCAATTCCTAAGGAGGATTATAGAGAGTAGTCCTTACCAGAGATCCCTATTCAAAAGAAGAAGGGGAAGAATATTGAAAATCCTGTACAGGAGAAATTAGAAACCCTTGTACAAAAGAAGAAGGATAAAGGTGCTAAAGGACCTTTGGATAAGAGAGATGAGACCTCTAATAAAGGCATTGAGAAGATTGTCGAAAGAAAACAAGAATCCCTTGTACATAAAGGTAAAGTTACTAAAACACCTTTGGAGAGAGAAGAGGAAACACCTGTGAAACACTTCAAGGAGCCTATGGTAAGAAATGAAGAAACCACTGTGCAGAGAAAGAAGGGTAAAAGTGAGGCCACTGAGAAACCTAATGAGGTGGACAAGACACTTCCCATGCAGGAGGAAGAGAAGTCTGAGGAAAAGCCTATTAAGACTAAGCATGCCACAGTCCCTCCTGACAGTCAGACCTACAAAAGACTTATCAAGCAGCTTAGAGATGCAAGGAAAGAAATAGCTCATCTTAAAGCAGAAGACAAGGTCCACTTGGCTCAAATGGAAGAGCTCATGGTTGTCTACAATCATACCCTTGACTTGGAAAGGTTTGCAGCGAGAAAGGCTATGCCCCTTCATAAACAACTGAAGAATCTTTACAGACAGAACAGAGGCTTTCAGTCTTAGAACAGGAAGTTAAAGGCAGAGCTGAAACACTTTCAAGATGAGGTAGCCCAAAGGAATTTACAAGTGTTATTTGAATCTGCCATTGAGGATGATAAACCAACAGCTAAGGAGAGCACAGCTACACTGAAAAAGCCTGCCAATGATAAGAAGAAGAAGTTTGTTGTGCCACTTGAAGATCCTCTTTCTACTAGAAAGAGTGTGAGGCTAAGTGTTAAAATGACAAAATAGATGGTAATGGTAAGCTTCATATTTTAGAATTGTTCCTTTTGGGAGGGTTAACTGATATGCACATACTAGCTATACCATCATACAGGTTGTTAATCATTTAACTAGCTGGGTTTTGAGTTTTTGATAAGTGATAGTTTCCCTAGTGGTAAAAGGCACTACCCATTATACAGTCAAGGCACTTAATTGCAATGGTTTTGTCATCATGAAATACCACAAATTGCTCTGCACACTTTCAATATTGAAGGCACTACGTTTTGTCAATGCTACCTGATCTGCACACAAATGCAACGTAAGTGGCGCTACCTAATATTTAGCAAAGAACGAAATTGTCATATGGGCGCAACACAGAGGCACTACTTACAGGCGCTACCCAATATTTTGCAGAGAGCAGAGTCTGTACACATATGTAGCATAGTGACGCTACCTACAGGTGCTACCTCTTCTCCTGGTAGTGCACTACCCAGATTTGCTACCCAAAGAAGCTGTCAATAAAGACTAGGGATCTAGGAGGACCAAGCTAACAGCTTTGGGATAAATTGATGATGAAGAAGGATGGAGAAGCAGTAGCTAGCATCATGAAGACAACCACATGCTTTGAAGGACACATGGAAAACAAGGAACTGTGAAGCAAAAGGGAACCAATTCAGTTTGAATTTCAATTGGATTAGTCACCAACATTTTCCTGTTTTATAGCGTAGATGGTTAGATAAGTTGTTAGAAGAAATAAATGTTTAGATTTTTTCAAGGGAAGGGGGCTAGCTCGTACCTCCAGCTGTTGCCTCCCTTTTGTTATAAATAGACAGATCATTTTCTTTAGCAGGTTCGGATGGTTGAGCAAGGCTCCCTTTATTTGTAATATTTTGATTAAGTGACTATGATCTAGTGATGCACTGGACTTAAGACTTTTTGGCTAATAGAAATCAGCTTCTCTTTCAGTCTATTTGTTTCTGATGATAAATGTTCATGCTTTGAATGATTCACATGAATTATTGTGGTGATGTTATGGTGGATGTTTGATCATTATATTATCATGATGTTTATTTAGCTTCCTTAGTTTCTGATGTCAAGAAGATCTTGTGATTAGAAACTTTCTTCCTTAGACTTTTGTAGACCTGATGTTTGCAGCAGTCCCTACACTCCTCTCACTCAAGTCTTCCCTCTATTCATACTTACTCCCAAACTACTTATATAAGTTAGCCAAGACCTTAATTGTTGGTGCATGCTATCCCTATTGTCTGAGTTAGAACATTAGCATTTGAGTCATTTTCCATTTGACCCTTTAAAACACTCTTTCATTCATGTATAACTTGATGGGTACTAGGCTTGCCTTCCATGCAATCTGGAGGTGACTCCTAGTGCTAACAGGGTGGAAAGTTGGGATCCTCCCTAGGGGTGTAATGGGGGAGGGAGAAGGGCCACTAGAGTAATAATAGTATAGTTATGGTGATTATTCAATATAAAGTGGACTAGGCCCACTATGTTTGTTATTATTAAATAAGGCCCATTGGTTAGTTGGCATGGAATAAATGGGATGTGGTCTCATTAAATAAGGTCCAAAAGATATTTAGAAGGTGGTTATGATTAGAGTTTCATAAATAGCTATAAATTAGGATTGAGTCCTCTTCATGGGGAGGTATTGCAATATTTCATATTGGAGATTAACTCATTGAAAGGTATCCCTAACTTAAGAAGAAATTGAATGGAAGTGGATTCCTTCGATAAAAGGATTATTGTATGTTGTTGTCATACCTTAATGGTTTTGATATTGTATAAAGTGTGAGAATTTCTGAACATCTTGTTTGTGATTCAATTTTAATAGTTAAGGATAATAATAATACATGCCACTTAGTGCAATCCTGGGTCAACACAGTGGAAACTTTAAAAACCTTAGGCAGAGTGCATATAGTTGCATTCTATTTAACTAACCGCACTTACACCCAAGGCACAAATCCATTATGGATGATTAATGGATCCTAATTTATTTACATTTTGATATGTATGTTGGACAAAGGAAAATGCATTTTGATATAGAAATTTGTCGAAATGGGATTAATATATGTTATCTAATTTAATTGCATTATGATTATTTTTCATATGATTTGGATTATTCTTTAATTTAAATTAAGTAAGTCATTCTCCTATAAAATCCTAGCCATGTGAATTTTGTGCCTACCATGTTCCTACATGCATAATGGAATTTAGGAGCTTTGGCAAATAATGTGTGATTTTCTCATATTTGAGAAATCTCCTTTTTTTTAATTTAGTATTCATTATATTTCCAATGAATGATGTAATTCTATATTGATACTATCCATTTGTATTGATTATGAAGTAAATGCACCACTCAATTCCATATTTTTTCCTTAAAATGAAGAGTAAACTTCATAATTGACTTTTGTTGTATATTTCAGCACTGCGTAGCGTTAGCATCCCAATGAACCTTATATGCATGCATTTCAATATATAGGCATGTAGGTATATGTGTTAATTCTTGAACCTTCAACCTATTGTACTCATGTTCTACATAAGCTTAGATAGGCTAGTAATGAACCATCAAATCCTCATCACCTATAATTGATGTGTAGTGGGGAATGAATTAATCTTGATTATCTGAAGACATTAAGTCGTCAAAAAATAATGGGAATGATGATCACTTGAGGTAATGTGAATAATATGATTAGGTTGACTACATAATAATAAGGGTGATGACTAAGTATGAGTTAGTACATACTAAGAATCTTCATTTATAATTAATCATTCATTGTGAAAGTATGTGCCTTTTCATCATTCATTATATTCATGGGATAGTGCAGTATATGGATGGGTGTTATATATGCACTAAAAACACACTAAAAACCCTCAATTAAATTGTCAACCTGGGGTAAGTAAACTTAGAGTTGTAGCAAAATATATGCCAAGGTAGAAGGTCTAGTAGTAATATAGTTTAACTAAGAAAGTGGCTATCTAAGGGTTAATCTATTCAAGCAAAGCTATCGAATGGGAAAACCCTACTAAACAACTTGAAACTATGTAACCTGAGTACTTTTGGACCAAGGATTGATGGATAGTTCTAAGAAAGAAAGTAAAAAACCTATGTAAAGAAAACTAGTTCATAACAATATGCAAAAGAAACTATTAAGCATAACAATAAGCAAATAACAAAAGCAAACTACTTTAACTTGCCAACCTATATTCAATGAGCAACTACTCTATGAAAGCAAGTAAATAAACAAGCCAGCAACTATTCTATTAAAGCAAGTAAACAAGTAAGCAAAACAACTAGCGAACCTATTAAAGCAAGTAAACAAGTAAGCGGAACAACTAGCTAGCCTATTAAAGCAAATAAACAACTAACTACTCTAAGATAACTTCTACTGCAAGTAATCTAATTAAAACTTCTCATTGAACAACTATCTATCCTAAGAGGCAAGTGGACTATATTCTTAATTCAAACTTCAAAACTATTTATAATTCATAAAAGGAAATCTATTTAATTGAAAGCAAGAAGGACCAACAACTAACCTTTAATCTATGATAAGAAAAATGCTCTCTAACCTATCAAAGCAAAAGACTATCTATCCTACAGCAGCAATAAAACTATATTATGATCTATGAAAGCAAGAAACTATATCTTCTGATCTACAAAAGCAAGAAACTATCTTTTGATCTACGAAAGCAAGAAAATATCTTTTAACCTATGAAAACCCAAATATAGTGTTGGTGGTTGTGTGAATGTCTCTGGTGTCGTATGATATATCGATGGCACTTGACAACAAAGGATAATTCAAGCAGTATAATTTGTACACTGATCTCAATAGCAAAGTCAAAGGTATGGATTAAACAATCCAATAAGAATTTAGCCATTACGGAAACAATGTTAATTACCCTGCATATTCATGAATGTATTAACCATCAACAATATAACGAGATCATAATTGTACTTCTATGCTATGTAAACAAACTTCATAATTAAATTCAATCATTAACTAAGAAATATAAGTGCAATCTAATTCTAGGAAAGGAACTACATAAAGTCAAACTATGTTATATCTATCTTAACAATTCAAAGTGCAAGAAAGAAAATGCTTAAAAACATAAATTAAAACATGGTTCTAGCATATGGTAAGTAAACTAATGAATAAACTAATTAACAACTAGTTAGCAAAATCTAAATGAAAATTAAATAGGCAATAAAAACTGAAACTAACCCTATCCATCCACCGAATCCTTAGTTAAAGAAAGCATGAAATAAAACTTTGTTCTACTCTGTTTTAACTTCTATTTTAAATTTGATTTTAAAAGCATAAATAAAATTCAATCTAGCATCTAATTGCACACGGGGTTAGTGTATGAGTTTGCAAACTCGTTCCTAATTATAAAATCAATGCATATTAACAAAAACCTTCATACTAACCTACAAAAGAGAATTAAAACAGTTAAACTACAACAGCAAATTATATGACGAAAGAAAAATAACAATGCATGTACAGAAAATGAGATAAAAGACATCTAAGTTATGAAATGCATAAATAACACATAGAACAGTTACCAGACTATTGGTGGGCCCCCCAGCAAGTCGTGGTCACTTCTCAAATGCACACCACGAGCTCAGCAAAACGATTTCAACATTAAAACTTGAAAAACGCAGTCTTATACAATTCTGGCAATTGAAAAATGCAAAAACAGAGGAAAACGTTTTTATCTCTATCCTCTACTTTGTCTACTGCTCCTTCGCTATTGTATGACCACCGAGGTGGTATTTATAAGATTTACAAACCAAGTGTTCTACCACAGGAGATTTGAACCACTTCTAAAAATGAAAAATTACATTAATGGTGACCTAACTGCCGAAATAGAGAGAGCCAATAATCACTATGCAAAACAACCTAAACTGAGTTTTCAAGAGTTAGTAGCTAGAGGGGATAAGCATGAACAAAACCCATGTTTTCAATTCGCCCACCACTGGCCACCAATACCATAACCGCCAAATGACCCACCATTTTTTTTGCAGGACGTGGTGTTAGACGCAGTGTCGGATCGAGTACCAGATCGAGTGCTGGAAGGAGTACCGGACCGAGTGTCGGAAGCAGAAACATGATGCATGTTTTCCCTATAACGCCAAAAAACGTGAATCGGATCCTTGGAAGCATAAAAACATGATGAATTATACTTAATATTATCATTAAACACGAATCATACATACCTAGTGTAGATCATACCGTTTTAGCATAAAATTCTTCAAAAAGCTCCTTCAAAACATGAAAAACACATGTACATTCGGCAAAAAGTGTCTAATAACTGTCATAAATTGATCATATCATGGGCCCAACATATACCTAGGGAAGTAATATAGGGTACCTAGGGAGGTACCCAATGGGAATGTGTTTATGTATTATTAGTGGAAGTCATTTAATATATCAGAATGTGGTCATTCAATGTAAGGTGGACTAGGTCCACTATATTAATAAAGGCCCACTATAGTAGTTAAATGTAATAAATGTGTGAAGACTCTCTAGAAGTTTCCTAGAAGATAGAGAGAGCTATATAAAGAAGTGTAAGCAATGTAATGAAACATAGTGAAGAATATTGTGATTGTATCAAGCATTGTTTGATGAGTGTTATCCTTCCTTAAGGATTAATATATGGTGTTACCCTACCTCAACGGTTTTGACTATTTCTTGTGTTTAGTATTTTGGTGAATGGTTTGGATTATTCTTATTGATATTGTGGTTTTATTTTGAGATTTATCTCTAGATATATTCAGGTACTTAACAATTGATATCAGAGAACTTTCCTTGGCCAAAGAAGGGGAGAAATGTTTTGCTCTTTTTGCATATTTTTTCTAGGGAAAAAAGAGGGTGGCGCACTTCAGGTTCAGATATGAAACTTTCTGAGTAGAATTTGGATAAACAAATTGGATATTTGAATTCCTCTTGAAAAAATACTCATTTAAAAAAAAAAATCAACCGAAACAAAGTCTGGGAAGTAAATTTATGAGCATTTTAAATTCAATCACTTTTCAGGGTTTTTTCATAAAAAAGTCGCGATTTTCTGTCGTAAGCTATTTTTAAACCCTAGATTTTGTTGCAGATTTCTTTCAAGAATGATGCATTTTAATGGCAGAGATGATGGCCCTAGTATTGAAGAATATATCAAAAATATAAAGTCATCATGTGGCTTCCAATGGAAAAATGGGCTATGGATAAATTTAAGGGATGATGCTCTTAACTGGTGGTTTGAAGTTAAACCTGAAGATATTTCTGCAATTTCAGATAAAAATATGAAAATTTATTTTTAGAAAAGTGGTATCGTTCCAAGAGTAAGGATAAAGAATGCACCAAGGGTTTATTTCCAAGTATCAAATTTATATTACAGGTTCATGGTTGTATTCATAAGGAGAAGGTTAATGTTTCTATTAACTCTAGTTGCATCCATAATTTTACCAATGTTCAGTTGATTAATATACTACAAGTTCCTGCAAAGGATATTCAAAGCACACAGGTTGGGGGTGAAAATGTTAAAAATTTTAAAGATTTGAAACTCAGTATGGATAAATATGTGTTGCATTCAAATTTTATGCTATGGATATGGATGAAGTGGATATTGTTTTGGGATATCCCTGGATAGAATTAGTGGGTACCATTAATATTAATGTGCAAAAGAATTTTTTGAAGTTGTGGTACAAGAAAAAGAAAAGCACATTGCAAGATGTGTCTCTTAATAAGAAATATGGGCCCACGGAGGCCAACAAAGAAGTTATTGTCGAGTCTGAAGTTGAATCGGAGGTAGATTCTATAGAAGGAGATGAAGCAAAACCATAGGAAGGAAACAGTCAGGAAGCTAAGGAGGCCATTGACTCAAAGGCACAATGTGTTGCATATTTGAAGAAAAAAGAACATATTCCTACAGTTTAAGAACATATTCTTACAGTTTTTGTATATCATCATCCACATCATATAGAGACACAACAATCGTCGAGGCAAGGGCATGACAATCAACACATTTATGCACCAGAACCATAAAGGAAACCAATCCAGAGAAGGTACATGGAGGACTCCTAGCACTATGGGGAGAGATCAAGCTACAGAAACAATCCCATGGAAACCCCGACATGATTTAGAGAAAGATTGGGGTGGCAAGGCAACAAATGGACATCATGTTTGACTTCCATTGGGATGGATGGATGGTCATACTTGGTACCAGTTGGCTCCATTTCTTAGCTAGTCATATTGTATGGTTTATTCTCGTGTTTCGAGGATGAAACATGTGAAGGGGGATGGAATGTAGTATACCTAGGGAAGTAATATGGGGTACCTAGGGAGGTACCCAATGAGAATGTGGTTATGTATAATTAGTGGAAGACATTTAATATATGAGAATGTGGTCATTCAATGTAAGGTGGACTAGGTCCACTATATTAATAAAGGCCCACTATGGTAGTTAAATGTAATAAATGTGAGAAGGCTCTCTAGAAGGTTCCTAGGATATAGAGAGAGCTATATAAAGAAGTGTAAGCAATGTAATGAAACATAGTGAAGAATATTGTGAATGTATCAAGCATTTCTTGAGGAGTGTTATCCTTCCTTAAGGATTAATATATGGTGTTACCCTACCTAAAAGGTTTTTGACTATTTCTTGTGTTCAGTATTTTGGTGAATGGTTTGGCTTATTCTTGTTGATATTGTGGGTTTATTTTGAGATTTATCTCTAGATCTATTCAGGTACTTAACAGATAGTTCTTCATAATATTCAATTTTCTACTAGATAAGGTATCCTAAATGTCTATAATACGATTGTCCAACTTTTCTTCCCATTGTTAAAATAAAGTAATATTCAGAAAGTAACGATAGGATATAAACATAAATTTAAACTTTTAGTAAATGTGTATAGCTTACTAGGAGCAGGTTTGGTGACATTGCATACAACTTGGAAACAGCACAAATTGTATCCCCTTCTTGTATTTTAATTTCATATGTAGCCATGTGTATATATTTTTTATAGCATGCACAACGAGGACAAAAATTAGTTTCCATTGGATAAACTTTTATATTGCATGGATACATTATATCATGAAACTCAAAAACATTCACTTCATTACCCTACCATCTATCATCAGGATTCCATCTCATGAAAACCTACGAAACTATTTCATTAGTCTCTCATTTGAGGATTAAAAAATGAGTGTTAAAACTTATTTTTATTCTTCCTTTCCATCCTATTTTCCAATGCAGATATCAATCCATTGTCTCCTAGTAACTCAAATAATATCTCACATTCCTACCCACCTCGATAATGATGTATATGAGAATCAATATCAAGTTTGAAAAAAAAATTATCAACTACAGGGAAAATTTCAAGTATCCTCATATTATTCTTGGAGACTTAAGAACTTCTTCACCTTATCCCTTAAAGAAGGAATATTCACTATCTCAGTAAGAGGGACATGTACATTAACCTTTGCCAAAATACTATCCATGTCAATGTTCAAATCTATGTCATCATTCTTAGGCAAGCTTGGCTAAGGAGGAGGATTAGTATTCGATGGTAAAGGCGGTCTTGCCCTAGGAAGTCTAGGATAACTAGGGGGAGAATCATGAGCTTTCTTTCTTCTAGAATAAGTTAAATACTCTTCTTTATAAGTTTCTCCCTAGATTCCTCATCCATTAGACTTAGGACCTCAAACCTAGCTTTCATAGTGGCTTCTTGTTTGCTTCGTTCAAGTTGTTCCAAGGTAACATTGTAATATTATTGTGATGATATGGTGTATACAAGATCCAAGGTATTAATGAAGTTCATATGTTCACAGTTATTAGGGTCGTCAATATCACCATTATTATGGAATCTAGAGCACTCATGCTCCCAATGAGCATCACCACAACGCTAACACCAAGGGACAACATCTTAGTTAATCACATTAGTAGGTGCTAGGGTATTAGGAACTCTTTGTTCATTCACGGATCTTGGTTCGATCTTGTATTTCCTCTTTGTTGTTGATCATTTTTGTATTGAGGCTTAGGAGGAGGATTATGTTGTTGAGCCCTCTCTAGGTTAGTCATTCGGCTCACAAGGATATTTTGGTTTTGAGTAATTTTAGTTTTCATTTTCTCAAGTCTTTGGATAATAAGAATCATAGGATCATTGGTTGGTTCATTATTATGTAAATTTGTAGGCTTAGTCTCATCCTTAGCCCGAGGGGCATGGAAAGGTTCTACTTTGGATGTTAGGGGATTTTCCTAAATCTTGGCATCTTGATCTCATGCTTCTACAAGAGTCTTTGGGGACTTGTCCCTAAGCATGAATGAAAATTGCCCCTCAAAGGAATTTGTGTAAAGAAGAAGGACGCGTTTATCTTTCGGGCTAATGTCACCAGGAATTTGTCGAAGCAAGTTCTCAAATCTTGTATTAAATTCATTGATTGATTCATTATCTTTCTTTTTTATTTTATTGAATTGTAGTAATAACTTCTTAGGGTCCCTTTTTGTGCCCCATATTTTCATGAAAGTATCATGAAAATACTCCCAAGTCTTAATGCTCTTATCAAGGAGGTTATTATACCATTTTCTAGCATTCTCAAATAAATAATTAGAAAAGCATTTCATAACCACATTTTCATCATCATTATTAAGAGGGTGATTTTAAAAGCACATGTGAAAGGCATCCATATTCTCTTCGGATGTGATGACATTGTTTCCAGGAAACTTAGGAAACCACTTATCAAACTTTTGAGTTATGGCATGAGGATATCCTTGTATTGCAGACATGTCTAAAGGCTTGAAGGCATTGGTAACCCATGGTCGTTGAGCCATTGGTTTTGTGAGTGGGAAATCCCCCTACGGACTAGCATTTAAGGTTATATTATGCATGCAGATATGACCAAAAGAAACCTACTTTCTACCGTCGCCCCAGACCTAATCCCCATTTCTTTTAAGAAAATACATGGTTAGACGAACATACCTTGTTTTAGATGTTCGATGTTGATCCTTATTCATGCTTGATCGCTTGTTAGCAGCTCTCCTCCCAAGGCTGGCCTGCATACAAAACAAGCAACAAACTATACATGCATTTTACCTACAGATTAATGGGTTAGAGATTCAAACATATATTCAATAAACTATGAAGAACTCATATAGTGGGACGGGAAAACAATTTATTTATTAATAACTTTAATGAATCAACTTACAATGTCGAGACCGGCCACCGCTCCGCGAACCTGATCCTGGGATCCTCTTTAAATGCCCTCCAACTTCTTTGCTCTGTATTTCTATTTGCACAAGGATGGCTAAAGGGTTGGGACAATGGGAATGTGCAATTGGGTATAGTTTCTCTACTATCATTCTCCTCCTCCAAATGGGACCCCTAACCCTTCTTTTATAGGCGAGAAGAATCTAGGTATTTGGTTGAACCCACAGCCATGCATGGCCGAGAGTTTCAGTTAGCTCACCCAAAGTTGTGTGTTCTGTCGGCAACTTTCCTTTTTTCGTGCTTTTGTAGGTACATGTGGGTTGTTTTGGGTCAACTAGCATGTACACGCATGCAGTAATGGAGTAGGGCACATGGGCCTTTATAAAAGAGGTTTTTAAGAAGAGTTGTTCAGCAGTGCTTTGGAAAAAAGGGAATCTGAGATGACCTAATGCCAGGTAAGCATGTCTGGTGCAAATTAGGGTTATAACAGATGCCCCCTAATGTGTGAGGTCAGAAGAGCATTTGATGGCCGAAATACATTACCAATCTGTACTGATGTGTTGAACAAGTGAGCCCAAGGACCAGGAACCGGGAGGCGTCATCTGCAAAATAACAATTGTCTCACTGAGGTGGGCATACCCATGCTCGGGATAAAATAGAATCATGGCTACCAATCAAATACACTGTAGATCCATGTCAAATAACTATATAAAGTGTAGCCATGAACAATACACGGCAGAGCTACATCTCAAAATCAAAAAGATATACATATAGAGTATCCATCTTCTAGAAGCTAATACGGCCTGATGGCTGGAGATGAGATCTTCAGAGCTCGAGCAACAAATTCAAAAAATATTCAAAACTCAGGTAGGAGTGTAATATGAGTGTACAACTTCACTACCCAGAGGCCTTTGATGACTCGTCGGTCGTGGACTAGATAATCTTGATGATCAGACTGAAGGCTTCATTGATTTCGAACAAGGACTTGATTGGACATTCAGGATGGTCGGGTATGAGGGCAAGAGACAAACTGCAGAGGGGCCGACTCAGGATTGGTGACAAACTTCCCTTGGACAACAACACGACAAATGATGAGACTCAGACAGCATGGCATTAACATAAGTTTACGAGGCAGGAGACAACACAAACTCTCCATATGTTTGGAAGAATAACCAAACGGAGCAGGACACAGCTCTATGTAGCGAGAGCAGCTTCCTAAGGTCATATTAAATCCCAGGGTTTGATGAACAAACAGATAGATGTGCTTTATCCAAAGGCGACTCATTATGCTACCAATAAACAAAATACTTTTCCCTTCCTCTTTTTGGGGTATATTTGATTTTTTTTTTCTTTTTCAATAATGTTGAAAAAAAATAAAAGAATGTTACGTTACAAAGGAGGATCGAGTGTCGCAAACATACTAGTTCCAAGCGCACGGAACACAAGGATGCTCAGGGCAAAGGGACATATGCAAGAAAAGGACACTCGAGAAAAATCCTCCGGGGGCCAAAGGTGTCAAGATGCAGAGGCAAAGTGCTACAGGGCTTGCGTATAAGGCATGCTTCAGATGGTTCACTTGAGAGTAACATGGAGCCAGCATTAGGCCAAAGATGCTGGTATGAAAATGTGATTAACAAAACACACAATGGTAACGTCCTTCGATGTAAGTTTAATGAGCCCAGAGAAGGTAAGCTCGACGGTTTTTCATATTTAGAGTCTGAAAAAACGTAAAAGGAGACTCCATTGGGGTACCTTTTTCGAAGGTAGTCTAGTCGGTTCGAAAAAAGGGTAAACTAGCATCAACAAGACGTCTATTCAAAACCATTTTAACGAGTGTGATAAAGACAAGATCACTTGGCCATTTTTTCATTTTTAAGGAGTCTGAAAAAAGATTAACTATGGACTCCATCGGGAATGTTCTTATGGACCAGTTTAACGAGTGTGAAAGAATAAGGTCACTCGGCGATCTTTTCAATTTTAGGGAGTCTGAAAAGAGCTTAACTATGGACTCCGTGGGGGTTCCTTTTTCATAAGTTTAGTCCCTCAAGCCCGAAAAATGGGTAAAATTATACCTGAGGGCACTCTTCTAGAGAACCGAAGTTCCATAGAGTATACCTTTGTTCGTACAGTTGACCGTCTGGACTGAAAAAGGGGTAAACTACCTCTGGACAGACGTGACTTCAAATTTCAGTTTAACGAGCATGAAAGGCCACAAGATCGCTCGGCAATCTTTTCATGTTTAGAGGGTCTAAAAAGGGCTTAAAAGAAGACTCGTTTAAGGAACGTTCTTCTGGACCAATTTAACGAGTGTGAAGAAACAAGGTCACTCAGCAATCTTTTCATCTTTAGGGAGTCTGAAAAGGGCTTAAAGAAGACTCCAAGGGGGCTACAACTCATGTATGAAACTGGTTCAGGTAGAGCCCGCTGCTAGGCTCAGACCAAGAGTCTCTTCGATAATCAACTTGGGAAGTCTCCCAAAAGGGAAGAAAACACAAACCACGGTGTAAGTCCTCCTGCGGGATAGAAACCGTAGTCATGGCTTCAAGGATAGCCTCATTTGAAGGAAATTCAAAATCCAATAAATCACGCAAACGAGGGTCGACAGTCCCAAAGGGTGAAGTAAACTGACCATACTCCATATGATGATGGAGGTTTTGGCCAGGACTGGCAGAGTCTATCAGCGAAGAGTCACGAGCATGAGGGCTTGAGGATCTACAAACAACGAGATCAGACTCGGAAGGATACTCAAGCCTACTTGGACCAAGAGGGGGAATCAAGGGCTCCAATGCCCCCATTGGATACACCAATGGATCAATTGTTGATTCCAAGTCTCGATAAGGAAAACATGATTGCACAGGTTCCTGCTCAGAAGCAATTGAAGACTGAGGATAAGACGCCACATAATTAACCCGTGGTGGGGTAGAGTCTACACGAACGCTAGGAACATATAAAGGGGTAGTCTGAAATAATGTCGAATTAGGATGGTGGTTATCAGATGCTAGTTGGTCAATAGTGACAATGCTTCCATTGTGAGGGAAATACATCACCCAGAAGAGCGTAGACACCATAGCATTCATAGCATATACATAATCCCGCCCGAGAAGCATATTGAAATCTAACGAGCCCTGCACCACTATAACATCGACACGGAGGAAAATATAGCCGAAGGAGGTCCACATTGAGCATTGGGTGCAAGCCCAGGAACGGGGGAGTGTTGAGCTCAAAATCATTGTCACCCATAGCCTTGGTGATAGTGTAAGGCCCATAGAGAATTGGAAGGAGCTTCTGATAGGGCCCTGTAAGGCGTTCTTTCTATAAATGTAACCAAACCTTGTCTCCCACCTGAAATTTGTGCGGTACCCAGTGTTGATCAAAGCACTGCTTGTACTTAGCATTGGCTTTCTGCAAAATCTCATGGACATGTTGGGGGATGTGTTGAATCCGCTCAATGAATCTGGTGGCTTTGTCGGTCACAGACTGAACATGGGAAGAATTTGTCTTTTTTGTTGCAAGAGGTAGTGCAACATCAATGGGACCCAAGGGTTGGAATCCCATCCCCACCTGAAAGGGGCTATGGTCGGTGGAGCTATGGAAAGCCCTATTGTAGTTGTGTTGAACATAGGTAATACTCTCATCCCATGTACATGGATTCTTAGAGTTTTACATGCACGGGATGTGCACAATCATCCGATTGATGACCTCTGTTCGGCCATCGATTTGAGCGTGGAAGGCAGTGGATTTAGTGAGCTTGGTGTCCAACAGTGACCAAAGACTCGACATAAATGTGTTGAGGAACCTGTTATCCTCATCGGATATGATGATCTGTGGTATCCCAAAATGGACCCACACTTGTTCGAAGAAGATCTTGGCAGTATCTACCACTGTGATTCTCTTCTTGCAAACTGTGAGAATGGTCATATTTGAAAACCGATCAACTACCACAAATACACAATCATTTCCTTGCTTGGTGGACGGAAGGCCAAACATGTAATCCATCGAGATGGATTCCCAAGGCATATCGGGAGTAGGAAGAGGGGTGTATAATCCTTTCTTCTTGATGGTTGGCTTGGAAATGGCACAGACAGTGCAAGATTTTATATACTTGTTGACATCCTATCGAAGTTTTGGCCAATAAAATGTTTCTGTACAACAGCCACAGTTTTCTCCATGCCAAAATGTCATGCCATGCGACTATAGTGAGCCTCCCAAATCATCTTTGCATGCTCGCTTGCAGGAACACAGAGATGGACCAGATGGCATAA